>OX438774.1:20509258-20542334 GCA_949316455.1 Acleris holmiana
GACTTTCCGGCATGACTCTTTGATATATTTTATGATATTTTTGAGCACTGTCCCGTGTATGGCACCTCGGGAGATTTCAGCTGATTTCACAACCGCACCGGCTGCTAGCGATAGCTGCAACTGCCGTAGTTAGCCGGGCGCTGCTGGCTGCTCGTTCACATCACCATCATAACTCGCATCACCAGCTGTTGCCAATGTGTTAAATGGGTAGGTGGTATCGAGCCAGCAGCGCTCTGTAAACTCGTCGCCACGCAACTTCAGTTAGCTGTTACATCTGTGGGGCTACTCTTAAAGTCATCACAGCTGTGGCGCACTCTTTGAAAGTTAACCAAACGTGGTGGTGAATCATGCATGGGTCACCATACCCCATTGCGAATAGTATTTTGATTCCCTGCACATGACTGTGGCACTCGATGGATCACCACAGATGTGGCGCAGAGTTTTCAAGGAGTCACCACATCTGTCGGTCCCGACTCTGAGAAGCCTCAACAGATGTGGCCGCGGGTCTTTTACGAGCTTTCACACGTGTGATGGCGAGTGTTTACATCCCACACGTTTGGTGGCTGGTGAGTGACCGGGCGTGACGGCGAGCTGCCCGTCGCCGCGACGGAGGCAATAACGAGTGTGTTCTGTTGGCAACCGGTCGGGTAGACAAGCTGGACTCCTCGTTCTCACGCTCGCGGTCCAGCAGCATGTCCAGCCTCGAGAACATCTCGCAGGAGGGCATCCAGTGCCTCGCCTTCGCGGACAGCTATACCAAGAAATCAGGTCAGTTGTACCTATATAATCATATATATATATATATATACCTAATAATCATTACTATGTGTAACACATCACACTCCGACATAATTATCTACTTACTTTAGAATTTCAGATAATCACGAAATATAAAAATCTAAGTTAAATTCAAAAACATCTTACTCTGTCACTTAAGTTTTGGTTTGCAATTATCATGTAACTGTAACTCACAGACATTGAATTGTTTTTCACTTTCGAATCCCACAATTCTCTTCACCGTCTAAATGGCAACTGCAGACCAACATTAAAGCATATTTCATAAACTATGAAACTTGGGATATAGGTCATAAAAACGGCGATGCCAAGTTTGTTGGTATTTGTTGCACCAAATTAATAAATTAAGACCACAATTTCGCTTTCTCTACATCCACAATATCTTACTGCTTAAATTTCTGTTCGAGACGCTCAATCCAGATACGAATGCAGATCAGTTTAGTTTGGCGTAAAGAGTGTCGTTGCCTGTTTACACCGTTAATTGTCACAACGTCACCTAGGTAGTAGTTAGTAGTTAGAATAACTCCTGACCGAGCGTGTGTCCCAGACCCGACGACGCTGCTGCCTACGCTGTGGATCGGCACGACGCTGGGCTCCGTGCTGACCATGATGATCAGCCTGCCCGAGGCCGACAGCCGCCACACGCAGCCCGTCATTGTATCGATGACCGGTAATATTTCTTTCAATACCTACCTTCTTCTTCTTCTGCAGCGTTTTATTTGAATAGGTACCCGCTGTTGGGTATATGCCTCTTCAAGTTTTTATACCCTATTACGAGTTAGTCTGGTCCATCGTGGGCCAGCATTCTCTTTGATATCGTCAGAACATCACGCCAACTTTATCATAACTATGATTATATTTCCAAAGAACTCTTGATTTTTACTAAGATTTTTGTATACGTTATGCCAATTTAGCAATAATTAATGGTTATTCCAGCACTGTTGTTTATATGCAAGATTTTTTATGATGGATTAAGTTGTATAATCCGTTTTAATAATTTATCTTTTATTTTCAGGTGGTCCTATATTTAGGTTAAAAGGTTCAATCCTAGCGATGTCATTCCTGGATTGCAATGGTGCTTTAATACCTTATTCCTTCGAAAGTTGGAAAGATGACGCGAAAGATGTAAGTACAGATATACTTTTCCATGGCGCTAGGGGTGAGAGAGATAACTACTCTGTCAGTCAGTTACAATCTAATTTAATTATAATTCGACTTAGGTATTTATACAAAATCAACTAAACTAATACGCAGATACACGTAGGTACATACTCGTATAATTCCTAATCTAAACGAGATCCATGAAAACGTGTATCGATAATGTTACGAAATGTAGCACTTGGTTTTTCTAAATTGAACTGTGTGCGTTTATATAAGTATTACAATGCCATACTTTAACATTTAACGGGAAGTTTCGAATAAAGTTATATACATACATACATACATAACATCACGCCTTAATTCCCAGAGTGGGGTAGGCAGAGCTACAGAAATACCAACAAATCTAAAAAGACTTGTTGATAATTCTGTAACCACATTTTGCAGAAGTGGGCTAAGATGTTTTCCAATGTATTAGTTAGTGACAGGTTGCAAGCCCATCGCCTAACAGCACTACAAGCCCTTATTCCCTTAGTCGCTTCTTACGACATCCACGGGAAGACATGGAGTGGCACTATTCTAACCCGGCAACCACACGGGCTTAAAGTTATATTACGTTATAAATTATGAGTACGATGATATATTTAGGGTGAAATAACCCAAGGTGATAGATTCTATTAATAGCAGTTCCATCAAAACAATAACAAGCGATATTTCTTTCGGAAATGCCTTATCCAGCAGTGGACGTGTGTCAGAGGACCATCATGATGATAATGATGATGAAGTACAAGGACTTATGTATAAATGTATGTATCTAACTCCAGTTTGATCTAGCTTCCCGCGATATCGCAGGTGAGAGAGCGGCGCGAGCGCACGCCGACCAAGCAGAGCTCGTCCGGCAGCGGCAGCCGCATGAGCCCGACGCCGGGCGAGGGCGCGGGCGGGAGCGGGGGCGGGGGCGGGGGCGGCGCGGGGGACCGCCAGTTCGTCGTCATCGCCTCGGAGAAGCAGGCGCGCGTCGTGGCGCTGCCCAGCCAGAACTGCGTCTACCGCCAGCAGATCGTAGATACAGATTTCGTCGTTAAAGCCGAGATTGTTAGCTTGAAAGGTAAACCTCGCATAAACTTTTCAAGTATCTCTAATGAAATTAAATGTTCATAGAGTGCAGCGCCATAGAAAAGGATACTTTAGAGGATATCGTTCTTCTTTTTTTACAGACGAAAAAATACCAGGAAAAGGTATTATAAGCATCTGTAACGGTTTTATCTTGACACATTGATTAAAGCGATATTCTTGTGCCAGAGTGATCGGCAGGTGTGACAGACCATATGCTTTTATGCATTGTGTATATTTCGTACGTTAAATTAAATATAAATTACAAAGCAAATTAACGACAATACGGTTTTTTTATCATGAAATAAAAACAAATTCTAGGACTTTATTTCGTTAAGACAAACAACTGTCAGTAATAAAGAAGAATGATATTTCGGCTGAATACCTAATCTAAAATTAATTAATCTTCTAATCGTAGATTATCGTAACACTTTTCCAGCCCCGACGGAATATACAGCTACTTACAAAATTAGATAAATCGACTCAATTTTTCTTTAGCACGGCGTAGCTTCTTGCCTATTTTTTTTGTCCAGAAAAACCAGACAGATAAGGTGATCACATATTGTATGTTAATGTATTCCAGATAGCGTATGTCTTGTCAATTACCTCTCCACGGGTCACCTGGCAGCGTATAGCCTCCCGTCGCTGCGGCCGCTCGTGCACGTCGATTTCTTGCCTCTGTCCGAGCTCAGGTGAGTGCCGCGACCCCAAACGCCCCCCCGGGCTGCCAACACTGACGATCACTCCCAAAGCAAACTTGCACGGAGCCGCGCAAGTGACGGACAGTCCCGCAGTGTTGGCAGCTCCGGAGCTGTACGATTTGTGTCCCCGGGCCTCCCCGCGGGCGCAGGATGTCCGCGCCGCGTCGCGCCCACGATAGATGTCACGTGACACACCCACCTAGACGATTCTCTGCACCCGACGAAGGCACTAAATGATAAACGGCTTATTTTATACTAGACATACCTTAGCCGTTCCTAGCTTCGCAAATGTTCAGCATGAGAATGCTGTTTTTCAGCTAACGATTTGTCATTTTTACGGTTCTCTCATTCATCTTCAGCCATCAGCTCGAGACGTTTTTGATTATTTGCTATTTTATCATTTGGGAGCCGGACGACAGACTTCCTGTGATCGATCGGTGTTAGACGCAGCCCGCGCGGGCCCCGGTGCCGCCGCGGCCCGCGCGCAGCCGGCGCGCCGCGCCCACGCTACCGTCGCGCTACTTCTATTCACAACGTAGACAAAATTGCAAATCTATCGAGCACCACCTGTGCTTCCGATATTTGGCACTCTTCATCTATTTTTCAGTTTCAAGAATTAAGATGCTCCCGTCACATATTAGACACACCTTGGAATTGCGGTTCCAATTGACATAAAGAGATACACCGATCCATGTCCCAACAGTCTACCCTGCACGACGCTGCAGTGTGAATGGTTATTGTACATACACCCCCGCCCGCGACCATATTAACCGCGCACTGATTGTCGTACCTAACACCACATGCCATGTGCCATGCTAACCGAACCTTGATTGACTAGTGCGTGACCCCGTACTCGGCTAGACCACTAACCTAAGTAGCAGGAGACGAGCGGGGGGGCCGCTGCCTCGCTCGCGGGGGAGGCAGGGGCCCCGCCGTGGCGCTTTACTGACGATGTCTGTGTTCCTGGTAGCTTCCAGACACAGTCCAAACAGAGGGGTATCGTAGACCCAATGCTCTCCATATGGGGCCAACAGCTCATTGTAAACGAAGACACGGACCAGTAAGTCACCGACACGATGACATGCGTTAGCCATGTTCTGCCACCATGTAATGTGGAGTTCACTCCGGCCTCTGTTGCGTTCTCTCTAGACATGTTTGTTCATGTGCGTTCCGCTTAGACCCTCCCCTCCTATGTGTGATTTCCCCCACGAACGGTAGTTCCGGCGGAGGCAACTCATCGCGCCACTATATCCATACGGAACAAACTTAAAAAGGAGTAAAGATAAACTGGATCACATCGCTCACTAACCTTCCCTGCACGTGCAAGCGAGGGGTAGGTGGACGATGACTTGCCTCGCGCCGAGCGCTGCTTGCCACTGTGCTTCACTAGATCCCACTCATGCCCACTGTGCCACTGACCACACACACACGCGGCTCGCTCGTCCGCCGCGTCCCTCACATACCCGTACTCTACCTACTCTACCCACACTCTGTACCCCTTCTACAATTCCTACACGAATGCCACACGGTTTTGCTGTCTCTTGCTGGTTTTCGCTCTTTCTGTTTCCTTCTCTTACCTCAAAGCTTAAAGCATGAAGGCTTCTGGATGTTCTGTTGGAATGCGTATTTAACAGGAATGCGAATCTTAGTCGTCATTTTGTCTAGAATTTACTAGTTAAGCTTACATGTTAGTCATAAATTTGATCCACTAGATTTCATCACTTCTGAGGATGTTTCAAGGTGAGACATTTTAATATTCTGCGAAATATATAAATTTGCAAAAAATATTGATACAAGTAAAAGTAACTTAGTAAATGAACTGTGTCACGGCACAGCAGTTTGTCAACAGTTTGCCACTATCATCAGAAATCAAATCAAAAGAATATTAACCGGGTTATAAAAAGATAATTCCCATTCAAGATAACCCGTATACTTATAGTGTTGTATATATAGTTTCCATTTCAGCCAGCTAAAATATCCACCACAAATGTACTTTCATGTAATGTTAATGATTTTCGACGAGCCCGTATACTTACCCGTTTTTCTCTTACTGGTTAGTGACAAAAAAAGACGCGTGAAGCAATAAATTGCAAGTTGTTCCATCCATTCAGAGCACCGATGCACAATGTCTCTAAGGGATAACTCAGTGGCTCGCCCACACCGGAGGTGGTAGCCAGATAAATAAGCGGTGGATATTTTGGCTTGCACCGCTTGCCCTCGCCTGACAAGAGGCTGCGTGTTACAGGATAGCGAAGACGTTCTGCTTCAGCAATCGCGGGCACGGCCTCTATCTCGCATCTGCCACCGAGATACAGAAGTTCACCATCGACGCGGAGTTCTGGTCAGTATCTACGTGCCTATATCTAGTACGTATTGTCAATTACTTGATGTTTCAATTATCATTCATCGCCCATCGTTTATTTTACAAATGTATTTGAACAGCTTTATCAGTTAGCTGTTAAGTGGTGAGAAAAACGGAACTTCAATTCAAGTATGATCTTTTTCCAACACTTCCATAAGCGACTGTATACACTGATGTGTAGTTGGCTGTGCCGCTAGTATTACTAACGTCTATGGGTCCATCTGCCTTTAATCCCGATAAAAATAAACTGAATATACTTTCTCTCAGGATAATACCTAAAGGCTTCCTGGGCTTGATCACGTCTTGATCACCAAAATGCCATTGTTTTAAAGTGTGTTTTTTTGCGCAGCGTGAGCCTGAACGAGATGCTGGGCGAGCTGTTCCTGCCGCGCGACATGCCGGAGCCGCCCAAGGAGAACTTCTTCCGCGGCCTCTTCGGAGGCGGCGCGCGCACGCTCGACCGCGAGGAGCTCTGTATGTGACCTCTAGCTCTAGGACTAAGTTCTAAACATAGGGGTCCAAGTGCAAACACAAAATATCAGGTTGAACAACTAATGGACCCTAGAACCTGGGATAAGAAGCCTAGAGGTTCTCTGTAGCTCCGGTATGCTGGTTTCTTTTTCTCCAGTCCACACTAGTTCAATCCTCCTCCTTCCTTCTTGTTGCTTAGCTTCTACGACAAAAGAAAAGGCTACCAGAAACGAAAAACACAAATGACACGTTTGTCATTTCTGCTTAGCCTGCGGTAAAGGAGTTCAAAATGAGAGACGCGCTGGCTGGGTTACCCTGTCTGGGTTGCCAAGCTGTTACTGTTTGAAGTTGTAGCATGTTTTAATGAAGTGTATTTTGCTGCAGTCGGCGAAGGCAGCGGCAAGCCGTCGCGCACGGTGGCGAAGCACATCCCGGGCGCGAAGGACAACCTCGACCAGCTGGGCGCGCGCGCCAGCACGGCGTCCAGCGAGGTGGCGCGCGCGCACATGCTCGTGCTCGAGCGCGGCGACAAGCTCAGCCAGCTCGAGGAGCGCACCGAGCGCATGTCCAACCAGGCCGCCGGTGCGTAGCGTACCCCCGGGGCTTAGGCGTAGGGACGCGCGGGGGCATTGCCGCTCTCGAAATCAAATTAGACTTAATTCGAGTAGACTTATACACGTTTATTTTGTCTAGTCCTTTTTGCTGTCTCTACCGTTGACTTCAGACTGATACAATTTTCTTTGGGATGTTCTGCATGCATAGATATTAATGTGTGTCGTTTTCCGCAGAATTCTCGTCGTCAGCGCACCAGCTCATGCTCAAATACAAGGACAAGAAGTGGTACCAGCTGTGAGCTGCGCGCCCCCGGCTCGGCCCTAGCTCCCCTCGTAGAGATCTTATGAACCTAACTTTAGACTCCCTAGGCGTGACTCGAATGAATGAACGCACAAACTGAGGCCCCGCGCCGGCGCGCTCCGGTCCGCGCTGGATCGTTCAATTATTTCCGTGCCTAACGCTGCCACCGGCCGCCGCGCCCCGCGCGCTTCGTTCACGCGATGTGATAATGTAAATAATCGAGAGCAGTAACTACTGTACTTTAATCTTTTTATACGACGCGCCCGCGCCGCGCCGCGCCGCGCCGCGCGCGTCGTCCGCGCCCGCGGCTAGTTGTACATTTTATAGATACGATGGAAGTAACAAATGAACCTAAGTAATAATAATGAGTAACAATAATGATAGTCGACGACGTTGATCTGTAAAAAGTATTAAGTACATAATAAATAAAAAGATACTAATAAACATTGGGAAACTAAGCATTGGATGACAATAATTTTTGTTACACTCGTCAGTTTATTGTTGCGTTTGGCGCCCGCGCCTCGTTCGGTATCCTCAGTTCGCCCGCGGTCGTTTGTTTAGCGTTTATAGTAGACTAGAGTTGTCTCGTGAGTGTGTGTGCTGTACGAGTGATGTGAGCAGCGGCGTCGCTGCTTCGACGCATATACAAAGAATAGCAATACTACGTGTGGGCTACCGCCTAGAGCAAACCAGACCAATCAGTGTCGTGTCGGTGTTGTTAACGATATAAGTAGAGCGGTGCCGCTCCTGTGCGCCGCGTGTGCCGCGTGCGTCGCGGCCCTCGCTGCCGTGTGCGCCGCACGCTCCGCGCCGTCGCTTTCCGGTCTCTGTATTCCTCTATTCGGTACTTCCTTTGGATACTGTATTTTCGTCCAATGTCATTTAATCGCCTTACTTAGCTTCGATTTTATACTCTCTATAGAGATGCTAGTTCGTTTAGTTGAACTAAGTCAGCGTGTGTATAGTGTCAGCCGTTGAACGTTTGATGCCAAAGGTTTACTGTTTCGACGCCGTGTTATACATAATTGTTACGCGATTTGTAAACGTATTTTAATTTAGACGTATTCTAATATTTAGTTCCGTTTCTGAATATGACAAATAGAGTATCTGTGGTGCGAGAGAAAACAAGCAATATCAACGGTACCTGCTTCGGTGCGTAGTCGTTTTAACCAGATTATTTTGGGATAGAGTATATCGGTGAAGCCGGATTTTAGTCGAGAAGTATTTTCGTACGAGAGTTTAGCCCGGCGCCGCCGGATGTTACAGTTTAATAGGTCAGATGTTTACGAGCGCCCGCGCCGCCCGCCGTCGCATATCAGCCAGCGAGCTTGACGCCCTAGAGCGTAGATTATTCATGTTCACAGTAGTGTCGAGTAGGGCTAGCTCCTTCTGTTGACGCCGCGCGTCTGCCTCGTGCCGAGCGGGCGAGGGTCGTTCCCGCAGGCCCCGCAGGCCCGTGGCCGCCATACTGTCTAGTCTCCCCCTCCCGCTCTCGCCGCGGCTGTGCTGCATTAGTGTAAAAAGGACAAGTTAAGTTTTCTCAATTTTATTAATTGTTACGCAGTGAAAGGTTATATTTAGTCGTTCCGCTCGGGAGCCGGCAGGCTCGTGCCGATATAACGCTGAGTAATAATTTGGAAATTATGGGACTAAATTAATATAAGATTGTAAATAAATAAATAAATAAATAACAAAAAAAACTTGTGGCAAATGATTACTTGTTATCTGTAATAATGGTCGTTGATTTCGTTGTTTTGTATCGATTAAACGACTGTCTCCTTTTTGAATGTTCGGGAATGAGGAAATATAATAAATACTATTACTATACATATTGTATATAAAGGATGCTGTTAAATTATATTTATTATTTAGTTTGGTAGATGATTATTAGTCATTATATAAATAAAATATAAAAATAAAATATTATCGAAATACTGTACGCTTTTATTTGTCGACAGTACACCTACTGCTTCCTTCGCGCTCCTGGAGCTAGCACATGTTGTCCGCGACTCGTTTGTCGCTTGGATCTCCCTTTCTATCTAGTCTGTTACGATAGAGACGCATTGAGCGACAAGCGAGAAATTACAACATGTCTACACTATACTATACTCGGCGTCAAAAAAAAAACAATAAAACAAGGTTTGTAGACCAAAATCATATTTCTCTGCTTAGGTATTTGGTTAGGTTCTCCATAATGAACTGCATAGAGAATGTTTTTTATCTTAACAGGGTCCCTGTCCCATGGGCGCATGTGCCTCGTGCGTGGTTTTACTCATAGGTCCATGAGGCACATGAGCCTCATGGCCGGAGATAAAGATAATGCAGATTTATTTATCTATAAATATATACACATATGTATACCTATCTATCAATCACTACCAAACCAAGTATAGATAGATAGTTGAAATGAGAGTTACTCGCAAACGACTCTAAATAGGACACTAGTGCAGGACCCTATTTACTATTTTTGGAACCTACTCTTCAATTCAGAGATGATGATTAAAAAAACGCAGATAAGACCGTTTTTTTTAATTTTAGGTTTTTTAAAAGACATACGGTTTTTTTACGATTTCAATGAGACCTTACTCTTAGGTTTGGTTCAGACGGTGCAAGAGTTATACGAGAAAATAAAACGCAGAGTATTGAGCAACTTTTTTAATAAAACTTTTAACTATGATATAAATACAATAGAATACATTACGAGCATTTTTCATGTCTCGGGCCCGGGGCCCGGAAGGCACAGTTCTCGTTGACGCGCAGGCGCGCGCCCGCGCCGGCTGCCGCGCCTGCGCGCCGCTGCAGCCCGCGTCGCCGCCCGCGGTGCACGAGAGAGACTAACACGGAGCACTGCGTACAGTTGTACACACCGAGACCCGTTTTCATCGCTCTCGAGCTTTATCCACAAACTTGAATATTTCAACAGAAAATGTTGTAGGGCTTTCTTTAGGTGTCCAAATAGATTAATTTGTTTGCTTTAACCTTCTGAACGCCAACGACGCCTAGTCATTAGCTGTCGTGCCTAAAACGCTACTAACACTTAGTTGTCATAGGAACAGTTTAAAAGAGACGTTATTTCCTATGAAAAGTTAAATTTTGCATAACTTTTAATTCATGTTTGGCGCGTCAGTGACGCATTTGTATTTGACGTAAGGCGTTGAAAAGGTTAATATAATGAATGTAGCCTAGTTAACATTGATGTTGTTGGACGAACGACGACGCAGTGCGTTGCAAGAAATTTACATTTGTGATGGCATACCTAACGTATTGCTACCGATGGCAGGACGTCTTACACATGATTGCTTCTCTATCACTGACAGATCATTCGGATAGTACGCGAGCAGTCACACCGGTTATAATATAAAACATACGCCATAAACAGTGAAAGTAATCGGCTAGGAGGTGATTCTTTATGTCAAACACTAGGTCACCTTGGGACTTAGCAGGTTTAGTACGAGCGCCGCCGGACAGCGAGCAGCGCGTGCCCGGACCTATATTCGACGAAAACAACACTGAGGAGGAGGCGCTTCACAGCATTCCGGGAGTGTGTAGTCAACGTGAAAAAATGTTCAACGGTTGGGATGTGCAGGGGTCAAAATGTCCATACGGGCCGGCTGTCTATGTGGTAAAAAGTATGAACGTCAAAATGTGCATGGTTAAAATGGACTGGAGGTCAAACGTGTTCGGGTCCAATCGAACAAGTATCATAATGTGTAATTTTTATCGTGAACACGTGTTTAAATGCATCAAGGTAAAAACGTACATGAGTCGAAAGGTATAAGCGACACCACGTGCATGTGTCAAAATGTACAGCTTTTAATTATTCAAATTCAAAAAAAATCAAAATTCAAATTATATGGGCTATTTTATATTTATCCCGATACGTAAAAAATATTGCCAGATATTCAGAAATACACGAGATTTGCTCTTAAACCATAATACTATGACTAAATTACGTTACGTACCTACTCCTACTATTTTTTTTTTTTTAAGTATTTTATAAAGTTGAAGCAAAGTGACAAAAACTATAATAATAAGATTGTAAGATAAAGAAGAAATGAAATACTAGTTACACAAACGTACCTATTTTTTAGTTTAAGTGCCTATATGAAGAAGTTGATTTATGTTCGTAACTAACGGTACCTTATAAGTTTAAACAAAAAATAAAGTAATGTTTAATAATGTGTCGTAATTTATTTATTTAATCGTATGGCGAAAGGTCAGTTGTGGGAATTTATAAATCTACACGGCGGAATTTAATCGGTGATCAGGAATCCAAAAATCTTAATTATCAATCTACATAGAAACCAATACGTGAGATCTCGTGCAATATAGCTCACAATCTAATTAATCACACTTAATTAACATCGGTAAAATGTACACTGACTGAATAAATGGACACCCTACTTTTATTGAAGGGAAGTTACTCGTTAGGGTACATACGTCAAGTGCTGGCTTTGGCGGGAAACTAGACAGATCAGACGTCAATAAATGATTGCCGCCATTTGTTATGAATTTGACAATGACATATTGACAGCTTATTGCTCATTTATGTTCTAAGTTTCTATGGCTGATAGTTTGAAAAGAGGTATTAAACTTTTCAGACTAAACCATTCGTAGGGTGACAATAAATTTTAATTAAAATTTAATTTCAACTTAAAAATTAGTTATGATAAAAAAAAACTTGGTTCCACTTAAGTACTACATAAACGTGACCGCCATCGATTACTGAATTAGAAAAATGGGTTCCTGTTCACCGATTAAATTCCACCGTGTATATTCCGGTTACGCAACCAGTCTATAGCCCCTTGTGGCAAATTTATATAGAGGTCAATGTGTCATAATAATTTTCCATAACACAAAAAGGACATTGAACTTTTTGGCAGTTATACATTCAAACTTAAGTACGTTATATCAAGCGAGCATTTTGTCAATCACACCTTTTGTTGTACTTGCAGTTTGAGATGTGTACCATTTGTCAGTTAACCATTGTGAGCACGATGATATGTACATTTTGACACGGGCATTTTGACGTTCATACTTTTTGCCACATAGACAGCCGGCCCGTATGGACATTTTGACCCCTGCACATTCCAACCGTTGACCATTTTTTCACGTTGATTACCCACTCCCGGAATGCTCCACAGTCTGTCCTACTCTTACTTCCTTTACAAACGGATAGGAAGATAAAGACAAAACATAACATTGAAAAAACCTATTTACTACATAGTTTTCAATTTTCACAATGTCGAATATAGGCCCAGCAATGGCAGGAACACCTTGACACTGACAGCTGTCATCTTTATACAATTATAGCTATTAGGGTTCGTATTCATACAAAGTGAATACTTTTTAGAGTGTATGGTGTTTTCGATCCACGACGGCGCTCCCCGCCACCTAAATTGACGTGACACAGTTGCAATGCCCGTGAGTTAGGTAGTGGGGCGCGCTGGCCTGGCCCTCCTGCCCTGCCGCTGCTACGGGCATCGTCAGATAAGGTCTATGACTAAAACTATGACAAGCATTAAGAAAACATCGAGGACGGTCGCAGTTAGCTGAAGGTCGAAAACGTAGTTATCACAAAATCCTGTACATTGTTAAAAATCGTTGAAGTTCCCCTGAAGCGAGCAAAAGGGTCACATGTCAATATCATCACACTCGCTTATTACAAAATACCAATATAATTTTACTACGAATCCACTAATTATTTTATATAAAGTATTTCGCCTAGTGTGTAACGAGATATCGAGATCGCCCAATCAAAGACGTCAACCACAAGTGACGACTAGAGCATTAATTGGCTACAATTAAAATTGACGTCGCAACACACGAGGTGAAAATTTTCGGAACGTCATTTAATAATAGTTATGAAATTTGGTACCAGACTTGTACATGCGTTATACAGAATACACTTTTATTATCAAATTGCTTTATTTACAAGGGATCTCAAAGGGGGAATACCAAAATCAACGATCCGCTGCCGCGGGTAATTGCACTAGTAATACATTGCAACTCTCGGGTGCTGACACTTAACTAATACTAGTCGCAGGAAGACGGTCCGCTAGTGAACTAATCTAAAACGACATATGCGCCATGGAATTGAATATAAACGTATGCCTTTTAGACTAGCTCAGGAGCATTACAGCAGCCTTTAGCGCCTTCCTATATCACGCGCCGCGCCGCTGCGTGGACGCTGCCGAAAGAAAATGTACTATTTTTGGTCAATATAATATAGTAGCGACAAAGCCGCCAACTCTGTCACAGGGCAAAAAAAGTTAAATACCAACGCTCGGGTAAAGTGTTCCACACAGCGTCGCAGCCGGCGTTTAAACTAACAAATGCTACACACATCGACACAGACGCACGGCGACGACACAAGCGACATTAACGACAATACTTACAGGTCATACTTAATGTAGGTACGTACAAAACCTTATATTTAGCACCTTGAGAGCGACGCCGCGGCCCGCGCTACACCGGTACGCTTCTAGGCTATCTACAGCATATCCAGTATTTTATCAAGGCTATGGTTACGACAGAAATATCATAAATCGTAACCATAGTCTCGAAATATAAATACTGAATAAAATTCTGCTCAAACCCGTGGCTTTTGAATCGCAAAATAGAAGTGAATTTAACCCCGCAATTGGGCCACGGGCTCAGGAGCGAGAAGATGGCTGGGGCACCGACAAAGTGTTAGAAGCTGCCCCGCAGTACCGGGGAGGCTCCGGCCGTCGCAGTTAACGAAGGCCGCTGTACGCCGCACCACAACACGTTGCGCCGCGGCGCCGCCTCGCCGCAGTGTAAACTCTACTACTCCGATCAGAGAGACCTTGCCTGCCGGAACGCCACGTCAAGGGAATCGCCGCAATATTGCAGTTTATTACAATTACAAACATAAAACACTAATGAGAATAGACGAATCAATAGAGGTTCTCTTTTAGCTAATAACAATAAGTACGTACACATGATTCGTTGAAGCAGCTATTCCTAAATAAAATGCACAACGTTATTTTAATTTAAAGTTTGTGGTCTGTCTTTTATAACTATACAACTAAACAGACAGCCAGAGCTTGCAAAGGGGAGGACTGACACTCCCCTAGCTTTTGGAATTACCCAAATGCCTCCTGCATTTCTCGGATTTTCTCAATTTGGAAGGCTAAAGTGACACGACTTGAGAGATGTTCCGCACGCAAAGTCTATCCCGCTAACGTGTACAACACTCATCCCGAGCAACACGGCATCGGCGCGCGACGACGGTAAAATATAACTCTTCATAATTTACGAAACTAAACACATCGTAGACACGGGGCAGAACGAGCCCGGGGGCCCGTCTGCGAAGGAGAACCAAACAGCTCCGCTTTGTACATTATCAAAGTAATTACTTACGATATGAATTCACAATATGTTTAGGAAACGTTGAAATATTAAAACCGATCGAACATACCAACTACTGTTAAAACAACTTGCGAAATAAAACTCATTCAATATAGCAAAACTTTAAATACCTTGCGGATGCTCCGAATGCCAAAAAGTCCTAGGTGTTAAAAACAGAAACTGGATTGGTAAACTGAATGCACCAAGAGTTGCGCCGCTCGATGCGACGCTGTAGGATTTTCTATCATTTGAACATTATAATTTATAACAGCTCGGCATTAGTGGCACTCGGACCAGCCCGAGGGCACATCGGCCCGCCGTGGACTCGGCCGACCATCGGCACGAAAACAACTCGTAAAATTTACCAACTCAACTCATTTACTTTAAACTCCGCAATGCAATGAACAAAATGTTTTGGCACTTGACATCACAAGAATGAAGTAACAGATATAAAAACGCATATATATTTTACACAAGGCCTCATATTACACTTTGTAAGTTAAATAAGCAGAATCACAGATACCTTCAAACCAGTCGATACACGAACCAACCGGCACCCAGAACGACTGGGATAACGAGTCGGCGCTACCCTAGTGAACTACGTCGAGCCTCCTCGACCACTACGAGAAATAAAACGAACTTATACTAAACTATTGATATTCGGAGATATGTTCAGACTACTGAAGGAAACCGAGATCTCGATTGCACTCTTACGCACATTGCACCGTGGAAGACGCACGGCACAGGAAGCCTAATATTGCTACACGAGTTCTAAAGAACATCGCTGTAAATAATCTTTACGCTAACTCGAGTTAGCTAAGTATTCACGAGCCGCGGCGAGCCCGGGGCGCCCTAGAACACGACTCTAAAACTCAAAGCGAGACGAACTAGTCGCGGGATGATAGTATGAAAATAAACGCGGCATCTGTCCGTTCAGCTACAGATATGTCGAGTGATATTACGGATCGATATGATGCTATGAAACTCGTGCCGCGGACGGTGAACTATGGCCTATGTCAGGAATAAGCGGCCACCTGTCTAGTGTTGGACTACTGGCGCGTGTGCGGTCGCCTGCTCACGCCGCACGGCCGGCCGGGCGACGTGGTGCTGGAGCCGCCGCCGGCGTCGGCCTGCTGCCCAGCTGCTACAGCTAGAGGCTACGGAGCTCACTCGCTGCCTAGCGTCAGGTGCGCGGATGAGGCTGCGCGCTGCCTCGCCTGCTACTTCTTTAATATTATAATTAAAAACACTCTCATAGGCAACGCTACCGACGATGCGTTCACATTTTAACCAATTCATTCGTAATTTCCGATCCCAAAAGAAATTTAACATTTTGTAAAGTAACAAAATTAACAAGATTTGATTGGTTATGAAATAATTGGAAATTTGAAATCATTTCTATCCCATATATTATTATATACAGTCTTACTAAAACAATAAAACGTGTATTCCCAATTTTGATATTACCGATATATTACGTAGTTTTTTTTTTTATATTGTAGGGAGTCATTTTAGATATTCCAGCAATGCCATCTTTTTGGGTATCGGTATCATTCTGGTGTCACTTTTTTGTACAATAAATATTAACGTCATTCCTAATTGTGAATGACAATATTTTAAGTATTTATTTAATGAAGGTTCTTTAAATCAGAGAACAATTTAACAATGAATATTACAACAATAAAGTATCAAGACAAGGTTCAACATCTTTAATGGCCGCTATGTCAGCCATTTTCACTCCAATCTCACTTGAACAAGCTACAACCACTCTACAACAATCCGCCAACCACCTCGGGAAGGTAACAGGCGGTTAAAGCCGTTATTGCACACTACACCGAACTCGCGACGCTCCCTTTAAACACAAGCTCGTAAATTACATTTTAATTTTCACCGATTTTATTACAAATTCAACTGGTGGCTTTAACAAATAAATATAATTTGTATAATACACACAATTATCGTAACCAGTTGCAATTTCATCAC
The DNA here is from genome assembly GCA_949316455.1 of Acleris holmiana. NCBI lineage: Eukaryota > Metazoa > Arthropoda > Insecta > Lepidoptera > Tortricidae > Acleris > Acleris holmiana. The sequence continues at coordinate 20,526,011 of OX438774.1, forward strand.
TGCTGACTCGCCAAGCTCGTCGCGACCAGCCGCCGTCTATATGTACAAAATATAAAGCTCGATTCAATTGCCCAAATTATTACCTATACATTTATATACAGACCTTGATCGAATACTAACATAAGGCTGCGCGGGCCGCCCCGCTGCTCCCGGGTTACATCAAGACACACAGCCAATTCCTCTAACGTCGATAGCGTAGCGAATTAATTGGAATGACATACGCAACGTCCGCGACCGGCTCGGGTATCACGAAGGGACAAGGTTAACTATTGCTTCTGTGCGTTGTTAGAGCCACCCGGAGAGCGCTGGGGTTATAGCGAGGGCGGGTGTTATCACAGGAGGACGCCCCCCGGGAGTCGAACCGACTGCACGCTACCTGCGGGGGGCCCATCAGCTCTCCGCCGCGGGCTCGCCGGCCGGGGGGCCCGCGGGGGCCGCCGACCCGCCGGGCTCGTCGGCTTCTTTTGACACACTACAAGCACTGGGCACATCCGAGGCACTGGGGACACTAGGGGCGGGCGGCTCGTCTGAACCGTTAGGCGCACTAGAAGCATTCGACTCTTCTGACGAACTTATCACTTTTGGCGCATCCGAGACCGGTACACTTGGGACACTCGGGACTATTGGGTCATCTGGCGCGCTGGGCGCAGTGGGGGTTTCGTGCACATCGGTAGCACAGATCTCAGTAGGGGTGTTCAGCATGTCTGTGGCACTGGAGACGTCGGTGAGGCTGGCACCGGCGGGCGCGGGCATGTTGGCCACGATGCCGGCGACGAGCTCGGGCGCCATGGAGCTCATGGCGGTGCGCAGGTTGTCGGCCAGCGAGCTGCTCAGCGCGTCCAGCGGGCTCTCCAGCCGCAGCGCGCGCAGCCCCGCCGCCGCCGCCGCCGCCGCCAGGGGGCCGCTCTCTGCAACTAACCGCTCACATGCATACACAGTTACCCGGCACCACTAACACATCTGATCCAATACTTAACGCCGTCCTAGCGTTACTTTCAAAAATATAATCTAATTAACTGCAACGAAAGCATGTGCAAATAATTGATTCGATTGACAGACTCGTGTAAAAATTCATCTTAAAATAAACGAGAAAAGTTGACTTATGATCTGATCCTCGATTACCACAAGTCAAACAGGCCTCAACTAGAGCCCCGAGTTCCAATTCGAGAAACATTATTAAATGATCCAAGACAAAACGCACCATCCTTCTTGTCCTGGTACCCCCAGAAGGGCGTGAACTCGTCTCCGTCGGCGTTGTCTTCGAACTGGTCGCCCGCGAACGCGTTGCTGCCCTCGAAGTGCTCCCTCCTCGTGAAGGCTTCGCCGGCGAAGGCGTCGCGCTCGGCGAAGGCGTTGTCCTCGGCGAAGGCGTCGGAGGCGACGAACTCCTCCGACGCGAAGGGGTCGGCGGGCGCGCCGAACAGCGCCTCCGAGGAGAACTGCGCCCAGCCCTCGCCCGCCGACGACGGCTGGTCCGCTATCGCCTCCCACGCTACACATGTTGTTAACTTCACAGCACCGAATACACCACGATACTAACTCGCCGCAACCGCAGAAGCAATCTCAAAATGAATTGCCTTCTTAATTGTGATGTGTATAGTGGCAGCATCATATAGCATCAAGCAAGATCAGAAAATCGCCCCTACTATCCTAAACACATAACAATTAAGGAAGAAGTTAAGAGTAAAATTCCGAAATTACTCCTGCGGCAGGTGTGTGAGAAGGCCGCCTTCAGAGGCATTATGGGGTGAATCTAGGATGACCTTTGTGACATCGTGAGCCCCACCATATAACAAACAGGGGATTTTGGCGAGTGGAAATATGAATCTACCAGGGTGTTTTCCAAAAAAAATACCTATAATTAAGGACAAAAATTACTCGTATTAGCGGTAATTTTTGATTTACGTTACGAAAGTTATTCATATACCCGTATATAAACATACAATCTTTTTTTAATTTTGGACCTAAATGTAATGACAGAGGGATGAGGAGAAGCAAGTAGACAGGGAAAGTGGACCGTTTGATAAGTAGACAGATTAGGAAAATGGACCGTTTGGTAAGTAGACAGATCAGGAAAATGGACTGATCAGGAAGAAGACGGATAAGGAAAAGCAAGTGGGTCAATCGGGAAAGTAGACGGTTTGATAAGTAGACAGATCAGGAAAGTGGACCGTTTGATAAGTAGACAGATTAGGAAAATGGACCGTTTGATAAGTAGACAGATCAGGAAAGTGGACCGTTTGATAAGTAGACAGATTAGGAAATTGACCGTTTGGTAAGTAGACAGATCAGGAAAATGGACTGATCAGGAAGAAGACGGATAAGGAAAAGCAAGTGGGTCAATCGGGAAAGTAGACGGTTTGATTAGTAGACAGATCAGGAAAGTGGACCGTTTGATAAGTAGACAGATTAGGAAAATGGACCGTTTGATAAGTAGACAGATCAGGAAAGTGGACCGTTTGATAAGTAGACAGATTAGGAAAATGGACCGTTTGGTAAGTAGACAGATCAGGAAAATGGACTAATCAGGAAGAAGACGGATAAGGAAAAGCAAGTGGGTCAATCGGGAAAGTAGACGGTTTGATAAGTAGACAGATCAGGAAAGTGGACCGTTTGATAAGTAGACAGATTAGGAAAATGGACCGTTTGATAAGTAGACAGATCAGGAAAGTGGACCGTTTGATAAGTAGACAGATTAGGAAAATGGACCGTTTGGTAAGTAGACAGATCAGGAAAATGGACTAATCAGGAAGAAGACGGATAAGGAAAAGCAAGTGGGTCAATCGGGAAAGTAGACGGTTTGCAAAAGTGGACCGATTGGGAAAGTAGACCGATGGTTCCAGAGGGACTATAGGTACTTTGTTTGGAAAACGCCCACCAGCAATTTGCTATTAAATGCCAATTTAAATTTTTAACTTGATACACGTTACAATAAAGTTAAAAAATCTTGATTAAATACAGTCAGGCTTGTATGTTGCTGCACACCATAGTACCTTGTCGCTTTGACGTCTTTCACAAAATAGTGCATCAGTAACATGACGTGAAATTACTAGCACACAGGCATTCCAACTCAGTCCTCCGGGTTGGCAACGCATTTGCGGTCTTAACATGGCAAAGTTGAGAACATAAAATGTGTATGGGTCACAGATTCACTTACTATCAGGTGGGCTATATCGTTTGGGTTCACGGCGTGAATGGAAGAGAGCCCCTGTACGAGTACAATGAGGGTAGGAGGGACTCACGCGAGACGTCGGCGAGCACGTCGCGCGCGGCCGCGCCCCCCGCGCCCTCCTCGCCCTCGTCGCCCTCCTCGCCCTCCTCGCCCTCCGCGCCCTCCGCGCAGCCCGGCCACAGGTTCCTGCCGCACATAACCTGCGCTTAGTACAGTCAAGTTCAAAAGTATGTATACACTTTAGTACCTTGTCTATTTAACGTCATGTTTAAACTGCCATATGAAATTATCCAAGCGATTAAAGTGACAAGGTACTAAAGTGTATACATACTTTTGAACTTGACTGTACACCCGTCGGCGACACTTAGCTCCATCTATCTCACTAAAACTGACGGTTGCACCAGAGATATTTGAGTCTATATTGTTTGGCCACTTTTTCACTACATAAGAACTTATTTTCATTTTGCATAACACGAATTGCATAACTTTAATTTATATACTCGTAATAAACCAATGATATAACAATTATAATGCACAACGAAATGCATCATTTTTAAAAAGATTACCTAGTAAGAAGAAATCAACTTAAAATGCATACCAACAAAAAAAATGTGTTATTTCATTTGACCGTATGCCATTGACCAAACGTTTAGTATGATTTTCGAAAGTAATTAAATTAAATTATACTTCAAAATGCATCCGAATTTAAGCTGTTAATTAACACATAAAACGATTTCAAGTTTATAAAATAATGTAAAGATAAAATGTTACCCGTAACTTGTCGAAGGCTACTCACTCTATGATGCGGTCGTTGGCCAGCTCCAAGAACTTGTTCCTGTCGGATTCACCCTGCAACACAATTTAAAATTATACTCAAACTTAGGTTACATCATCAGCTTCAGGAATTGGACACCACTAACAATTCCTTTGATAGCTGGAAACAGACCCTGATTATTAAACTGATTAATGGCCAATCACAACATTCAAATTGGTACAATAGAAAGCTCAGTATAGCGTACCTCGTTGTCAAAACTCGCGATGTCGTTGTACTGCGGACAAAAGAAAAGCTTTTAATAAAATGTAGGGCTCTCGTAATCATATTGATGACGCTATATGATTATGAGATAGTACCAACAAGGGCATTAATGCTAGATGTTTAAGCTAGCTAGCGATTGCGATTCCTAGGGATTCCTAATAACGTTTGTCCTAAAGCATCACGAGTCAGAGTTATCATTTGTCCTAAACTGGTTTTTAGCTGATTCAGACCACTTTCAAACATTCCAAAATTACCAGTGGTTGAGTTGTATTATAAAAACACAGGCAAGTTTTAAAATTCTAGCGGAAATTTCAAATAAACGATGCATTATGATTAGGACAAATGGCACTTACAGAATCCCCTAACAATTACCTTCACTCATTTCATCGAATGTGTCGTTTCACCGAATTTTATTTCACCGACAGCTAATTTCCGCTGATACCTTAGTGTTTTTAGGTTACGTGGGTTAGGTTACCTGTGACCACCAAAAAAATTATAACTCCTGCACATGGAAATGCCTGTCGATGAAATGAAAATTCGGGGAAGTAAAACATTCTAAGATATGAAATGAGTGTCGGTCGGATTCAAGGGTAAACCGACATTTAGGGTTTTCAATATTGGGGTCTATAGACCCCTTATTTAGCTTGGCTTATCATAAGGCAATGAGAGATAGATAAATTTGAACACATTGGCAAAATACGATGTTCAATGTTAATCCACTTGTCATGATGTAACAAGTTGGTCATGGATCCTGGGAGCGAACTCACGTTGATGTTGTACATCGCGGACTCCACCTCAACCATGCCTTCCACCTGCAAGAACAAACTCGTTTCACTGTCTGGCATAGCACGGACTTTATCTTAAGATATTTTAGAAATCTGAGATCTGGTACGTAAGTGCAATGTGATACAGGACTTTTATCCAACTCCTAATAGTAATAAAGGCGTTACGGTGTTAATAGGTAATGCTGTAATGATCCTATTGAATTGAATTACTATATAGCACAGAAACGATTGTTTTCAGTTCATAACAAGCAACCGTAGCGCTGTCTTCTGTTGGCCAGAGCTGCGTAATTAGATAATTTACACTGAAAATTGCATTTTATGTACAAAACTATCATTTTAAATTCAAATTCATAACATTTATTTGACAAAAACACACTGCAATACAACAAACATATATAGTAAAAACATGATCACGATGTTTTACAAGTTTAACTTATAATTAAAATCAAAATAAATTCTTGATATAATAATATAAGAATGTGAAAGGATTTATAAATTTCGGAGAAAAGTTAAATCTTGATTGTCTATACACGTAAGTTTGGAACACTAGTTTTCGTGATATAAAATTCGAGTTATGAACAATTCGGCATTAGGTATATTTTTTCGGTGTCGGCAAATATTCGGATTTATTAAATTCGGTACTTTCAAATTTGGAATCATAATTTGAGATTTTAAGGTGTTCCCACTTCGAAACAATAGCGTAAATTAATAAATAATATCTAATAACTTACCTCGTACGTGTTGTCCGAAGGATAATATCCGCCCTGCAAAATAAAACAGAGATATTTTCGTAACACATCGGTTGATTTCTTTGGTAGTAGTTACAACTGGGTGTCTATCATTGCATCGAAAAACCTTTCATCAAAGGTATCATTTTATCGAACGCTTTTTTCTGCTGAAACCATAATGTTTTCAGGGTATCTTGAACATCTAACCTAACATAACCTACGTAATTAATGTATAAGATACCCTGAAAACATGGTTACAGCCGAAAATAGCGTTCGATGAAATGAAATTATACATTCGATGAAGTCAAATTCTATGAAATGATGAGTTGCCGTTACAATTATCAATTTAACTATAAATTTTATCATTGTTTATTATTATTTGTATAATAAGTCGGACTCGCGCACGAGGGGTTCCGTACCATTATCTATACAACCATGGTGTCTGTATTAAAATCGAGCAAAAAAACGACCAAATATCACGTTTCTTGTATGTGAGCCCCCCGCCCCACTTAAATATTTATTTTATTTTTTGTATTTAGTATTTGTTGTTATAGTGGCAACAGAAATACATAATTTGTGAAAATGTCAACAATCTAGTTATTGTGGTTCTTGAGATACAGCCTGGTGACAGACAGACGGATAAACAGACGGACGGACAGACAGCGAAGTCTAAGTAATAGGGTCCCGTTTTTACCCTTTGGGTACGGCACCCTAAAAATGCCCGCCATTTTTAACTTCGCAATTCTTGAACGGATTGCGTTCAAAATCGATATCTGGAATTCGTTATCATTTATGAATACGAATCTGTGGTCTGCATTGAGAAAAATGCCCGCCATTTTAAACTTCGTTTTTCTTGAATTAATTGCCTTCATAATCTGTAATCAGAACTCGAAAAAATGGCCGCAATTTAGAGCTTTGTAGTTCTTAAACTGATTGCGTTCAAAATAGATATCTGGGATTTTTCATTATTTCGGAATATGGGCATTTTTCCGAGTTCTGATTACAGATTCGCATTCAGAAATCATTGAAGAATCCCAGATATCGATTATGAAGGCGATTCGTTCAAGAAAAACGAAGTTCAAAATGGCGGGCATTTTTCTCAATGCGGAGATTCGTATTCATAAATGATGAGGAATCCCAGATATGGATGTTGACCGCAGTCGCCGGGGCGCCGGTCGGACTCACGAGCGGCGTGTCGTGGCGCGCGAGCGCGGCGTGCAGGCGCGGCGCGAGCGCGGCGAGGCGCGGCGCGGCGGCGGCCCCCTCGGCGCGCGGCGCCAGCGCGCGCAGCAGCTGCAGCACGTGCCCCATGTGGCCGCTGCGCGGAGACGTCGCCGTGCCCCTGCTCCAAAACTCTACTTATACTCTTTATTTTTCAAAGGATAAACACCACCTCTTGTCAGAGATACACATAAGTTAGGACCTATAGTGTAAAAGGGTGAATATTTGACAATGATTTATTTCGTTCCAAACATTTGTCTGTGATAAATATCGTGTTACCGCAACTCATGTAAGCAAATTATCTAGACTAGAGACTAAAATAACGAATTCGTCAAAATCTCTAAAGCTTTTTTTGTCCAAAATCAAAGAAAATGTAAACAGAGGTGTTCAGTATAATGACAAAGTGTGAGGAGAATGACAATTGTTGAAATTTCCATGATGCTTTGATGAAAACGACACTGTCAATTTTTTTGGCATAAATTAAAGGAACAGAGGTAGCAAAATAATTTTGGTTATTAATAACTGTAGTTACATTACTTAGAGACTTCGTGTAGGCTAAGCTTGACAAAATTATCTTAATATTCATCAAATCCAATCAAAAAAAAACTATTTTTACGTGATCATTCATGTCTAAGTACAGTGTACCTGCGAAAATATAACTATTTTGTAACATAACAACATTTATGTATTTATTGAATTGCACATAATATAGAAAATCGCAGGTATCGTAGGAATGACATTCGTTTCGTTACAAGTATTTTCGTTAACAAAATATGCCAAAAAAGCATCGCTGAGAAGAACGACGAATTATTTTTCAGCTTCATGTTTTGAATGAAATAATAATTATGTATTTTTTTTTTACTATGATTTTGAAAACTATTAACTATAAATACAAACAGTATTTTTTTTTATCTTCATAAATAAGCGTATAATCCTTTTCATTTAAATTTATGTTGTGTTGTGACACGAGTAATATTGCAAAAATGGGTAGTTATTAAATTTGTATTTTTTTAATATACGAAATGAAACTTTTAAGTAAGTGCACACTCTTTTCCGCCGTTTCAAATATTCACCCAGATCCTTGCGGCACGCCCGCTGCGCCCCGAGAGATCCTATCATTTCATAACCGTTTCACAATTCATTTCACAAACATATCATTTGACAACCCGCGTTTTTTGCCTAATTCTGAATTTATTTCAGGACTATCGTGTAGAACCAGGTTAGGTTAGTTTTATAAAAATCCTGAAAAATTTGTATTTACAGAAAAAAAAAGCGGGTTAGCAAAGTAGGTTGCGAAGCGATGCATTTGTCAAAGATTTGTCGGCGAAAAGGCAGAGAACCGCCCCAAGAATCTACATTTGACCCTGAACTATTTTTCGTGTATAAATTAAGACCTCTTTCACCATGTGATTTTATTCCTGGGACTTACTCAATAAATTCGCCTGTCTTTCATAAACTAAACCAAACAGATACTGTACGTACGCCAAAACAAACTAACCTTTTAATCTCATTCTCTTCATAAACGTCCATGAGCCTATTCAGTAAATCGCACTCCTCTAATATCTGAAAACAAAGTAACCGTTGAAATGTTCCGTTCCCAACCAACTAAAGTGAAGACATGATGCAAGAAACATGGATTTATTCTGTAAATTATAATAGTTACATAGACAATATTGCTATATTTTCAATTTAAACATCGGTACACTTGCGTTCTTTGCACGACACCTTGCAAGCAGGGCTGCGAATGGATATTAATATAATGTCTTTTAGATTGGCAATCACTATAGGAGTGCCTCAAGGCTGAATTATAAGCCCATCTTTCTTTTTGTTCTAGAAAATAAAGGATGCTTTTCTAGCGTATTAGGAGATTCTTTATTCCCTCGTAACAGTACAATGTCTATAATTTCATCAAAATCCCATTCATCGAATGTATCATTTCATCGAACGATATTTTCTGCTGAAACTATAATGATTTCAGGGTATCTTAAACATCTGAGCTAACCTAACCTACGTATGTTTAAGATACCCTAAATAATAGTTTCGATACAGTAATGATACATTCGATGAAGTGAAATTCGTGATGATTTAACTTTCCCCCTATCTTATAGATGTGAGGTTTGCACTTCGAATTACAAGTATGTTCTATTTCAAAATCCAATTAGCGATCTACCGGCCACCAGCGTTTTTTTATGGCATGGCGAAGGTAAACGAGCATACAGGCGTTTTTATCGGAAATTATTTGGCGGGATTTTTTGCAATAAGGGAGCTATCTTATAATTTTCAAGTTATAATAATGATTTAACATAACTATATAAAAAGTTAAGCCTCAACAATGTTTTAAACTTTTAGCCATGATTTTTGATGATTTTTCTTGTTCATGGGCTACAGAAGAAACTTTGAAGATGAGGCGATGTCAGGTAGGTCGCTATTGAGCGCGCCGCCGCCGCCGCACATTTTTCTACACTTGAAACAAGATAGATCTCCTTCCATCCCTTGGCAGGTCTGCTCCGGGGCGGTGTACTCACGTGTCTGGCGTACTGCGTGCGATAAGCGTTGTTGTTGAGCGCGTTGTGCACGAGCGTCAGCGTGTGCGCGTGCAGGAAGTTGTTGTCGGCGTGCCGGAAGAACATGTCCAGCACCACGCCCGGCGTGCCTGGGGAGGGGCGGGAATGTTTAGTTACATTCAAAAACGTCCTGGGTGGTGTAGTGTTAATTCGCTACGCTCAGAATTAGGTTTTAGAATGCTTCTCTCTGAATTTAATGTACTGCCCATTCTGCCCAAGTTGGAAATATATTATATTAATCGATTTTTATGTTACACTCATAATAATATAAATGAAATGAAATGAAATGAAATCTTTAATGTGTGATAGATTCAGGTTAGTTAACATTGATTGCTGTTATTGTTGCTTAATAAATAGTTTAGTCCCACTAAATCCTACCTTAACAGGTGTACACACTTATTATCCTAAATTTATACAATGTCACTGAGTAACAAAAATAATAATAATAATAATATCTAACATCAAACATAAAATTATAATCACTAAATTAAAATAATTTAAATTTATGTATTTCTCAAATCTAATAATTATTACTAGTACCTACGATACCACTGGCATTTGATGCAAAAAGAACTATTGAGACGCCTCATTCAACAAGTAGTCATTTAATGTATAAAAACATTTTTCAGATAACCATTGTTTCGTAAGAGTTTTAAATTTAATAAAGTTGTGATCATTAAACGAATCAGGTAACTTGTTAAAAATCTGAATACACATCATATGAGTATTTTTGGTGGAAAGTTTTAACTTAGCCAATGGTTTGTACATTTTATGCCTGTATTGAGATCTGACCTTGCGAGGAACAGTGTCCTGTTTTAGTGTAAATAGGTATTTATGTTTGTAAACAAATACACATACTTCATATATATACAAACATGTCATTGTCAAAATACAGTTCTTCTTAAAATATGGACGACATGAATCTGTTCGGCGTAGAGAGAAAATTGCTCTAATACAGCGTTTTTGGTTTTTTTTTTTTTTTTTTTTAATTTATTATCCAAAAAATATCCTTAATCTAATATAGGGTAGATAACAGCGAGCGAAAACCGTGTACGGTTTATCTGTCGCTGTTCGGCGCCCGTTCACATTATAATTATTTTATCTAAGTATCACTACTTGCTAGGCAGATTATTTTGCTTAACTAATGGAGATAGGAACATGGTTTTTATGATAAATTTACATTTATGTGCATCTTTTAGTAGGCTCTGACACACGTGACTAGGCCAATCATTTAATATATAGGGTAACATATATTCCCACACTCGTTTACCATACGTATTGTTAAAGTGTGGTAGTACATATTTGCATAATCGACAAGCACTCCTTAAGTTTTGTAATCTAGATCTATTTCTAAGGCTCGGTATGTTTGAGATTTCATCACAGACTAGCATCATTTTAAACTTATCATACACATTTATAATTTTACAATATTTAAATAGCTTGTCTATGTCATTCCGATACTTAATTCTTACGGAGCTAGGTACAATGGATTTTATGATCCTTACTTGGAGGTTATATATATTATCTATGTATGTTTTATATGTTCTACCATAACTGCTCAAGCTATATGAAATGATTGATTCGGCTAGTGACATATATAACATTCTACGTGTGCTAAAAGGTAATTTATTTTTCAAGATAGATAATTTAGATAAAACTGCTCGCAACCTATTGCATACGTAGCTAATATGTGGACCCCAATTGAATTTACTATCTATAATTAGGCCAAGGTATGTATGCTTGTCGACTTGTTCCAACTGATCACACTTGCACATATCCATTAAGTTCAGATGTAGGCACCGGTGACTGTGTGCTATAATATTAGGTTCAACAAAGCATTTTTTATATGCCGAATGTATATGCATGACTTTAGTCTTTTCATAGTTTATCACTAAGCCGACATCGTGGGCCCAGGCACACAGCATATTGAAGTTAGTCTGTAAGATTGTTACAGCATCAGCAATATCGGTATGGGCAGCCACGAGGCAAGTGTCATCCGCGAACTGATATACGGAACCACCATTAAATATATTATACATGTCGTTTACATACAAAAGGTACTCGGTCGGTGCGAAAATGGATCCCTGTGCCGTACCTCTCTCTGTTGGAATCCTATCACTATGTGCCTTATTTATTTTAACAGTTGTAACACGATTTGTGTGGTAATTTTTGAAAAATTGTAATAGAGGTCCCTGTATACCACCTCGCAGAAGCTTAGAATACAGTTTATTATATTGAATAGTGTCAAATGCTTTGCTAAAATCAACAAATACAACAATAATATGTTTTTTATCGTTAAGGTACATATTTACTTCATTAGTAAATTTACATAGCAACTGAGATGTATTTTTTTTCTTTTGGAAACCATATTGTTTATTATTAATAATATTATTTTTAGTAAGGAAATGATGTATATGGTTGCCAAAAAATGTTTCTATTATTTTATCAATGCAAGACAATATTGTGATAGGTCGATAGTTGTTGATGTCACAGCGGCTACCTTTCTTATGGATTGGTCTAATAGCGCCTGCTTGTAATTTATCAATGCAAGACAATATTGTGATAGGTCGATAGTTGTTGATGTCACAGTGGCTACCTTTCTTATGGATTGGTCTAATAGCGCCTACTTGTATTTTATCAATGCAAGACAATATTGTGATAGGTCGATAGTTGTTGATGTCACAGTGGCTACCTTTCTTATGGATTGGTCTAATAGCGCCTACTTGTATTTTATCAATGCAAGACAATATTGTGATAGGTCGATAGTTGTTGATGTCACAGTGGCTACCTTTCTTATGGATTGGTCTAATAGCGCCTGCTTGTATTTTATCAATGCAAGACAATATTGTGATAGGTCGATAGTTGTTGATGTCACAGTGGCTACCTTTCTTATGGATTGGTCTAATAGCGCCTGCTTGTATTTTATCAATGCAAGACAATATTGTGATAGGTCGATAGTTGTTGATGTCACAGTGGCTACCTTTCTTATGGATTGGTCTAATAGCGCCTGCTTGTATTTTATCAATGCAAGACAATATTGTGATAGGTCGATAGTTGTTGATGTCACAGTGGCTACCTTTCTTATGGATTGGTCTAATAGCGCCTGCTTGTAATTTATCAATGCAAGACAATATTGTGATAGGTCGATAGTTGTTGATGTCACAGTGGCTACCTTTCTTATGGATTGGTCTAATAGCGCCTGCTTGTAATTTATCAATGCAAGACAATATTGTGATAGGTCGATAGTTGTTGATGTCACAGTGGCTACCTTTCTTATGGATTGGTCTAATAGCGCCTGCTTGTAATTTATCAATGCAAGACAATATTGTGATAGGTCGATAGTTGTTGATGTCACAGTGGCTACCTTTCTTATGGATTGGTCTAATAGCGCCTGCTTGTAATTTATCAATGCAAGACAATATTGTGATAGGTCGATAGTTGTTGATGTCACAGTGGCTACCTTTCTTATGGATTGGTCTAATAGCGCCTGCTTGTAATTTATCAATGCAAGACAATATTGTGATAGGTCGATAGTTGTTGATGTCACAGTGGCTACCTTTCTTATGGATTGGTCTAATAGCGCCTGCTTGTAATTTATCAATGCAAGACAATATTGTGATAGGTCGATAGTTGTTGATGTCACAGTGGCTACCTTTCTTATGGATTGGTCTAATAGCGCCTGCTTGTAATTTATCAATGCAAGACAATATTGTGATAGGTCGATAGTTGTTGATGTCACAGTGGCTACCTTTCTTATGGATTGGTCTAATAGCGCCTGCTTGTAATTTATCAATGCAAGACAATATTGTGATAGGTCGATAGTTGTTGATGTCACAGTGGCTACCTTTCTTATGGATTGGTCTAATAGCGCCTGCTTGTAATTTATCAATGCAAGACAATATTGTGATAGGTCGATAGTTGTTGATGTCACAGTGGCTACCTTTCTTATGGATTGGTCTAATAGCGCCTGCTTGTAATTTATCAATGCAAGACAATATTGTGATAGGTCGATAGTTGTTGATGTCACAGTGGCTACCTTTCTTATGGATTGGTCTAATAGCGCCTGCTTGTAATTTATCAATGCAAGACAATATTGTGATAGGTCGATAGTTGTTGATGTCACAGTGGCTACCTTTCTTATGGATTGGTCTAATAGCGCCTGCTTGTAATTTATCAATGCAAGACAATATTGTGATAGGTCGATAGTTGTTGATGTCACAGTGGCTACCTTTCTTATGGATTGGTCTAATAGCGCCTGCTTGTAATTTATCAATGCAAGACAATATTGTGATAGGTCGATAGTTGTTGATGTCACAGTGGCTACCTTTCTTATGGATCGGTCTAATAGCGCCTGCTTGTAATTTATCAATGCAAGACAATATTGTGATAGGTCGATAGTTGTTGATGTCACAGTGGCTACCTTTCTTATGGATCGGTCTAATAGCGCCTGCTTGTAATTTATCAATGCAAGACAATATTGTGATAGGTCGATAGTTGTTGATGTCACAGTGGCTACCTTTCTTATGGATCGGTCTAATAGCGCCTGCTTGTAATTTATCAATGCAAGACAATATTGTGATAGGTCGATAGTTGTTGATGTCACAGTGGCTACCTTTCTTATGGATCGGTCTAATAGCGCCTGCTTGTAATTTATCAATGCAAGACAATATTGTGATAGGTCGATAGTTGTTGATGTCACAGTGGCTACCTTTCTTATGGATCGGTCTAATAGCGCCTGCTTGTAATTTATCAATGCAAGACAATATTGTGATAGGTCGATAGTTGTTGATGTCACAGTGGCTACCTTTCTTATGGATCGGTCTAATAGCGCCTGCTTGTAATTTATCAATGCAAGACAATATTGTGATAGGTCGATAGTTGTTGATGTCACAGTGGCTACCTTTCTTATGGATCGGTCTAATAGCGCCTGCTTGTAATTTATCAATGCAAGACAATATTGTGATAGGTCGATAGTTGTTGATGTCACAGTGGCTACCTTTCTTATGGATCGGTCTAATAGCGCCTGCTTGTAATTTATCAATGCAAGACAATATTGTGATAGGTCGATAGTTGTTGATGTCACAGTGGCTACCTTTCTTATGGATCGGTCTAATAGCGCCTGCTTGTAATTTATCAATGCAAGACAATATTGTGATAGGTCGATAGTTGTTGATGTCACAGTGGCTACCTTTCTTATGGATCGGTCTAATAGCGCCTGCTTGTAATTTATCAATGCAAGACAATATTGTGATAGGTCGATAGTTGTTGATGTCACAGTGGCTACCTTTCTTATGGATCGGTCTAATAGCGCCTGCTTGTAATTTATCAATGCAAGACAATATTGTGATAGGTCGATAGTTGTTGATGTCACAGTGGCTACCTTTCTTATGGATCGGTCTAATAGCGCCTGCTTGTAATTTATCAATGCAAGACAATATTGTGATAGGTCGATAGTTGTTGATGTCACAGTGGCTACCTTTCTTATGGATCGGTCTAATAGCGCCTGCTTGTAATTTATCAATGCAAGACAATATTGTGATAGGTCGATAGTTGTTGATGTCACAGTGGCTACCTTTCTTATGGATCGGTCTAATAGCGCCTGCTTGTAATTTATCAATGCAAGACAATATTGTGATAGGTCGATAGTTGTTGATGTCACAGTGGCTACCTTTCTTATGGATCGGTCTAATAGCGCCTGCTTGTAATTTATCAATGCAAGACAATATTGTGATAGGTCGATAGTTGTTGATGTCACAGTGGCTACCTTTCTTATGGATCGGTCTAATAGCGCCTGCTTGTAATTTATCAATGCAAGACAATATTGTGATAGGTCGATAGTTGTTGATGTCACAGTGGCTACCTTTCTTATGGATCGGTCTAATAGCGCCTGCTTGTAATTTATCAATGCAAGACAATATTGTGATAGGTCGATAGTTGTTGATGTCACAGTGGCTACCTTTCTTATGGATCGGTCTAATAGCGCCTGCTTGTAATTTATCAATGCAAGACAATATTGTGATAGGTCGATAGTTGTTGATGTCACAGTGGCTACCTTTCTTACGGATTGGTCTAATAGCGCCTGCTTGTAATTTATCAATGCAAGACAATATTGTGATAGGTCGATAGTTGTTGATGTCACAGTGGCTACCTTTCTTACGGATTGGTCTAATAGCGCCTGCTTGTAATTTATCAATGCAAGACAATATTGTGATAGGTCGATAGTTGTTGATGTCACAGTGGCTACCTTTCTTACGGATTGGTCTAATAGCGCCTGCTTGTAATTTATCAATGCAAGACAATATTGTGATAGGTCGATAGTTGTTGATGTCACAGTGGCTACCTTTCTTACGGATTGGTCTAATAGCGCCTGCTTGTAATTTATCAATGCAAGACAATATTGTGATAGGTCGATAGTTGTTGATGTCACAGTGGCTACCTTTCTTACGGATTGGTCTAATAGCGCCTGCTTGTAATTTATCAATGCAAGACAATATTGTGATAGGTCGATAGTTGTTGATGTCACAGTGGCTACCTTTCTTACGGATTGGTCTAATAGCGCCTGCTTGTAATTTATCAATGCAAGACAATATTGTGATAGGTCGATAGTTGTTGATGTCACAGTGGCTACCTTTCTTACGGATTGGTCTAATAGCGCCTGCTTGTAATTTATCAATGCAAGACAATATTGTGATAGGTCGATAGTTGTTGATGTCACAGTGGCTACCTTTCTTACGGATTGGTCTAATAGCGCCTGCTTGTAATTTATCAATGCAAGACAATATTGTGATAGGTCGATAGTTGTTGATGTCACAGTGGCT
>OX438774.1:20542534-20597953 GCA_949316455.1 Acleris holmiana
CCTGATGGTAAGTGGAATCTGAGACCCAGAGACATTTGAATTCTCAAGGCTTTAAACTTAAGACCTCAAATGCGTTGCCAACCCCGAGGACTAAGAAGGAATTCCTCTATGCTAGTAATGTCACCGGTTGTCTAATCCCCACACCGGAACACAACAATGCGAACACTGTAATGTTGCTTGGTGGAAACTATTTCTAACGGGATTTTTTTTTATAATTTTCGTGACGTACTTTTTGTTTTATAGGAAAAAACGTACCTACAAGTGATCGTTAACCCCTATATCCGAAGTTTGAATCAAAGTGACTGAAAGATTGATTTTATAATTCACGTCAAAAATAAAATGAAATTGCCAAATTTTACAGTGTTGAACAAATCCTAAATGAAACCGTAAAATTTTGGGTTAATTTTGAAATTGAACCTTATTTCATAGAACATAAATTCCTTATCTAATGGAATTTGGTTCAAGAAAACAATCATTTTGTAATGTTATGTATGAAATAAATACAGGACCCTCGGTACGCGATTCCGACTCTCACTTGCCGGGTTTATATTTAGAAATGTTTTTGTTTATCGATTGTTTCATTATTAACCGGAGCTGAGCTGGTGTGTGCGTGTGCGTGTGTGCGTGTGCGTGTGCGTGCGCGTGCGTGTGCGGTGTACTGACTGCGCGTCGTGGTCGGCGGAGCGCAGCTGCAGCAGCACGCGCGCGCCGTGGACGAGCGCGTGGCGGCGCAGGCGCGGCGGCGCCGTGAACATGCCCTGCAGCAGCGCGCGCACGCCGCGCGGCGCCGTCGCCGCGCCCACCAGCGCCTGCGCCGTGCGCCCCCTGCCGCACGGAACCACATCTTCACCGATCTACACGGCTTTCATACTACATGGCTTGCCGTGATGACAACCATTATTAAGCTTTTCAACACTATATCAAATACAAAACCAGAACGAATGTCAACTTTGCCTCATAGATACTCTGGTCTACTTTGCACTGACAACCATGACGGAAATATCCGTCAATGGCGTTGAAAAGGTTATTTATTTTCATCAAAAAATCTGTTTAAGCAAGATAACGGAAAAAACCGCTCGCGCCGCTCGTCTCCTCCGCGCTCGCGCGCCGTGTACCTGGCGGAGGCGCCCTCGCCGGCGCAGCCCGTGCTGACGATGTCGCACAGCAGCGCGGCCGCGTTGGCCGCCGCCACGGCGCGCACGCGCTCCGCGCACACCTCGTGCCGCTCGTCGTCCTCCGCGCCCTCGTGCCCGCTCGCTGTGCTCGAGGCGCTTGTCGCAGCCGTTTCATCCGGCGGGGACTCCTTCACGGGAACTTCTGTAACACAACTGATCCTTGGAGAGGCACATGCTATCACATTGGCGAATTATCTTCCGCTGAATAGCGACAATCAGTGGCTAGCGAACTCGAGGTATGTACCCATGAGTGACAAATATTGCACGTCTTAAAACCCGTTGCCTACGTATTAATATTTCTCACTTAAACACATCATCCGATACTCTTACGTTGAATGTGAACATCGTAAAAAAAACTGCACATTCGTACCGCAGTATGACGTGGAAGCATATTCAAAAGGGCCTAGATTCCAGATGTAGATTTTGTAGAGATGTACCAAATAAAATATGCCAAGGCTACCTTTCCCCTGCGCGTCGAGCAGGCCCTTCTCGACGCCCTCGGCGTCGGCCTTCTCGCTGAGCTCGCGCTGGCCCTTCTCCTCGTCGTGCCGCACGTCGGCGCGCGCGCCCGGCGGCAGCGGCTCCGGCTCGTACGAGCAGCACACGATCTGGATCAGAGACTCCAGGAACTGGTGCTCCTCCAGCCACTGCGAAAAAAGTGATCTGTTCAAACTTCATCTAACTAAAATCTCGTAGATCGCCCCGAACAGAAATATCCCGATTTTCCCCACCCCTATCTGCAAAATGCCTGATCGATTCTGCTAATGTTCGAATTAATAAATGTTTTTTTTTTTTTAATATTCAAATAATCCTACCCATCTCACCAAGATCCGATCATCAAACCACATTTAGTCAAGGTCTAAAGGTGGGTACGAATTAGAGCAGCCTCGGGTTGAGCCACCGTGCGTGGCTCAACCCGAGGCCCACCTATTTCGCTCAAATTCGTACGCGCTCACGCGCTGTGCGCGAGCACACATTTTTTAAGTTCAGTATCTAAAATTAATTATATTGCAATAAGATAAAGGATTGAAACGAATTACACAATGGGCTATGTTTATCCAAGTTTTGAAAACAATTATTTAGTTAGTAGGTGTCAGCAAAAAAAAACGAAGATAAGTCACAATTTCTAAAGCAGGATCGATGCGATCTCCACTCGCGTCTTGTCGCCGCAACTGAGGTGTCAAATTGTAAAACTGGTCGCGCATACGAGGGGTTAAGCAGGCGTCCCTCGCCACTCATTTCCAGGTTTTTGTAGTAATGTGACAGGAGTACGAATTTGTAAAACCCCCGAACGAATAAATAATTATGTACAACAAAAGTTTACGGGGCAATATACGTCCATTATTTGCAGGGAGTTCTGTAAACAAAATCTATGCCCATTTTTAAAAGTTCAACTGTTTAACGGCCAAACCCTATATTCAAACCGCGGACAGATAGCCTTACTTTGGATTAAAATTTGACACATTTTGTATGGGCAAATGTCAAATTTCAATCCGAAGTAAACCTTATCTATCCGCGGTTTGAATATAGGGTTCGGCCGTAAATCGCAACAGGTTAAAAACTACAGCGAATATCACATGCAAACAGTCGCGGCACTGATTTTATTTAATATTAAGCAGTCACCCTCGAGCTAGATCACTAGTCTACAAACACAAGTGGCACGTGTGCCGGTTTCATTGTGCGCGCGCCAGCAGATCGCAGATAACGCCGCAGTTCACTGTTATTTAGATTAACAGTTCTACACCAGAATTAAATGGCTACAGTTTCATGTATGATTTATATCTCTATGATAAGTTAATCATAAGCTTAGCAGAGATTTTCTAAAAAAAATAATCCATTTTTTTATTGCAATCATTGACACACCACAAAACTTAGAACAAATTAATTGTTTAGTGAGATAATTCATGCATATACGAGTTAAATTTTATACTTCAAACTGGTAAAACTGGTTTTTATTTATTTATTTATAGATTATTTGGTTTGCCTACAGATAGAACACCATTAACTTAAGTAAAAAATAACATGTGTAGGGAAAAGTGACAGGGTGTTTACTCAATTACAGGCAAACTCAGCTTGCGTACAACAATCGCTTTTGTGCTGGTGTGGCCCAATAACTCAGTTAATTACTAAGATTACTATTCTAAAAAAAAAGGAATTCTAATGTCGCAGCCAGCGACAAATAAAATCGCGCAAAATACTAGTAAAACATATTTTGATACACAGGCCACCACTTTGAGCCCACAAGGTAAAATGCTCAAAGGGGCATTTTGAGAGGGCCAACTGTGATGCCTAAGATGAAGTGTCAGTGCTAGTTATTTCCCTGGCTGGCTTACCACACGGCGACATTGCCCACACTGCTCAGTGGCAAGTGATAATGTTGGTAGCAATCAGAACGACCCTGGGCAAGGCCCTACCATCAGTATCCTGTAGTAGAGGTCACATTGAGGGCTCCGGACTGACCTCCATGACGATCTTGTTGAACAGGTCGTTGAGCCGCACGAAGCAGCGCAGCGCGTCGGCCGCCGCGGAGGTGTGCAGGTGCCGCAGCAGGTTGGGCAGGAAGTCGCGCCGCGCCTTCAGGAAGTCCAGCACGCGCAGGCACACGATGTGGTACAGGTACCAGTCCTACGGACCCATAAATAACTTCCCTTAATGTTTGTAACACAAAGAAAAACCAGAATTAAACAGAATGCTGTTAAAAATACTATATTAAGCAATGAGCTAATACAAATGGACCTAACATTTAACACTGTCAGGCAAGAGATTACTGAATACAGCTAATCTAGAGTCTAGAGCATGTCGGACCATGCTCAATGTAGGGTTCCAACACTGTTACTACAAAGACAAAAAACTATCTCCCAAAACAAAATATTTCCACAAATTTTATACAATGTTATTTCGTGCTAATTTAGATGATTTTTCCTTGTCACCGTACCTCAAAAACCAATCAAGTCTACTTAGTTGTGTCCAGATTTTTAGTAATTGTAATTTTGGGTTCACTGCCTTTTTGCAACCCAACATTTCCCAACCATATCATACGGTCTTAAAATAAATCCTAAAATATTTTCACTTCCCGATAAAAACCGAAATTATATGGTTGGGAAATTAATCAGTTTGGGAAACTTTGTTTGGCGAAAATGTGGGAACACGTAACTAGCGAAAATTTACAATGTTCAATATATCCTAAAGGGTCCCCCAAATAAAAAAATCGATAATGACATACATGCAATGGTTCATTAACTTTTTGGAACCCATGAGACATTTTAATTGAATCATTAAAATTCGAATTTTAAATCTTTTGTCGATGAACCATAAAGTTTGAAATTAGTATTTAAGGGTATGACATCCTATTGATGTCACTGGGTTCCGATGGTTAATAGTTATCCAACAATATACTTATTCCACAGTGTTGTTCAGTAAAAAAGATATTTTGACCCTGCCTTACGTAGGCAATGAAACCTAATAGTTTTTTTTACTTATTTCTTCATTGATCTTTGTGTGCGGTAAATATCTATATGTGTACAAAATTTCAGTTTTGCTACTTTGTGAGTTTCTATGAAAAATTAAGTGTCACATACAGACGGACATGGCAAAACTATAACAGTTCCTACTTTGTAACTGGGCATGTAAATGAGCTTGAAATTGTAATTTGAATGTAAATTGGCCAATTATTTATTCAACACTGCTTTAGCTTAGCAATGCTCAGCTGAGCTGTGCTTAAGAGAACCATGTGACATGTGACATCTATGGCTTAGTGCATGTGTATAATGTATCTAACAGTGGCCATAGCATTTATTTTGGTAACACAAATTAAATTACTTAACAATACAATTATGCACAAGACACTTTCAGTCTGAGAATTAGTCTAATAACATTCATGAAACCTTACACACCTGTTTAGGACTCCTCTCCAGCAGCATTTCAATAGTTTTACTAAAGTAAGATGCTAATAGAGGGTTGAGAGGAGGTTCCCGGTTGATAAAGTCGCATAGGCGGTTCATCTGCACTGTATCCATGGAGAGTCTGTCCGAGAGTGTGGGCAGGTATGACGTGAGCACCTCGCATGCGATACTGGCATGCCGGTACTGCAGGCTTAGCTCTACATTCCTCGGAGGCTCCTCTGTGATCAGGGTTATAAGCTCTGCTAGAATATCTGGCCTTGTGAGGCTGGAATATAAAAATAATTGTAAGCACTATGTAATCATGGATTTGTTTATTATGAGCACTTTGCTTATTATTCATGTTTTAATTAAGTTTAAGGTGAAAATGAGAAAATACTTTTTAATAAAATGTTACATTATGATTTATGCGTGTATGGACTATAAGGAAATATGGCGATGTATAAAAATGTCTACCTTTAAAACATAAATGTGTCTGAGTATTAGAAAGCCAATACTTCAAAAGGTTTAAGTCTTATCAAGTCATAATATAAAAATGACTACTATCTAAGTATATTTATACATCGACATATTTTCTTTTAGTCTATTGGCACAACATCTTTATATGTCGTCTAATATACATGTGGACATTTTTATACTTTGTCAAAATTATACAGGGACGAAATTATTCAAGTGGACATTTTTATACATCGTCATATTTCCTATTAGTCCATACACTCATAAATCTACATTATATCTAAAAAGAAAAATATCTGTCTAAAAGTTTTATTTAATTATTTTCATGAAATGATAGAAATCCAATAAGACTAAACAAAAAATATTATGTAAGATTAACCTGACTAATACTATTTAGATGATTTAAACATTTAAGTCAAGAATAGACAACAGGTTGCCGGCTGCTGACACCCAAAATCCAATTCAATATTACATTCCATTACATTTCTGTTTTAAAGAGGATTCAAACCATTTTGTTTACATTCTCATTGTGTTCATCAAGAACTGCACATTCCACACAAGTTCCAAAACAAGAGTGCGAGATATTAGCCGTAACACCAGTCTAGCTCAACTTTGGCTTGACACATAATTGTTATTGTGCTTAAGTTATTTATGTGTGAGTGAGCTACAAAACAAAAGTAAGAGGTCAGCTGTAGCTGAGCCAGCAAGGGCGCCCGGGGCGAAGCAACACTTACAACTGTATGAGCGCCTTGTTGTCTGCCTTGCATTCTTGCAGGACGTCATCCGCCTCCAGCACCTGAGTCAGCGTCACGTTCTGAAACAAACGCACTGCTCACCACTCTGCCGCGCTATAACCTCCACAAAAACACACAAGCGTCCTTCTACTACCCACGACCCTCCTCAAACCGATCCGACCACACCACGGACCGTACAAGACACAAAAACAACCCCTAATAAAACCGATCGCATAGCTCATAACCATGAATTTTTCAACAATGTACGCACCTCCACTTTGAGCAGGGAATTTAACTCCCGCACCGCTATATAGTTCCCGCTCCAAAACATGATTAAAATTAATAAGTACTGATTATCTAATTATTGTAGAATCCATAGAAAATTTAGTTATTTTACGAATTTCAGCGTTCCTTTGATAAGTGCAACGATCCGTTTTCTCATCTGACAGCACAGTGTCGGTCGGTCGGTGACGATGATGTTGCCAGACGTACCCTTACCCTTATAATCTGTAGTATTGCCTCATTAAAAAAAAAACATCTCCAAATACCGTTCAAAAATATAACATTTTGGAAGTAAGCGTTTGGCGACCTTATGTAACAATAATTGAATAGAATTTAAAGGTGCAAGTATCCTAATTTCTGTCGAAGAATGATCTCAGATATTAGAATCAGAATCAGAATCAGAATAATCTTTATTCAAGTAGGTTTACAAATAATAAACTCTTTTGAAACGTCATAGTAGCGACTTAGCCTAAATTGACTGCAGGTTCAAATCGCGACCGATCAGAGAAGAACCTGTAAGAAACTCTGTCGGATGTCTTTTTTTTTTCGACGTTCGCAACCTTTTGTCGTAAGGACTAAACATTTTATTACAAGCAATTCAGTCCCAAGCATTGTTATCATTAATATAGTCTTTAATACTATAATATGCTTTAGAAATTAGTTTACGCTTAACGTAACTCTTAAATTTATTTACTGATAGTTCAGTAACATTACTTGGGAGCTTATTATAGAACCTAATACAATTACCCATAAAAGAGTTTTTTATTTTATGGAGCCGCGTGAAGGGCACTGCGAGCTTATATTTATTTCTGGTATTAACATTATGTATGTCACAGTTCTTTCTAAATTTAGCGATGTTTTTATGAACATACATAATGTTTTCATAAATGTATTGACTGTGCATGGTCAATATGTTAATTTCTTTAAACTTATCTCTAAGCGAGTCTCTCTGGCCCATCTTGTAGACAGCACGAATAGCCCTCTTCTGCAGAACAAAGATGCTATTTACATCAGCAGCACTACCCCACAGTAAAATACCATATGACATAATACTATGGAAGTAACTAAAATAAACTAATCGAGCGGTATCTAAGTCTATTAATTGCCGAATCTTATTAACTGCAAAAACTGCAGAACTGAGTCTACCCGCCAATCCAGCAAGATGAGGACCCCATTGGAGCTTGGAGTCTAACGTTATACCAAGAAACACTGTATCATTAACTAGGTCTAGTTTGTCATTTTTAATAGTTACAGTAGTTTGACTATTTTTCACATTAGTAGTCATGAACTTTATACATTTCGTCTTTTTCTCATTCAGTAATAAATTATTAACACTAAACCAATCGACTACTTTTGATATAGCATTGTTTACATCGACATTAAACTGCTGTTGTCGTTTAACTTTGAACACAAGTGACGTATCATCAGCAAACAATACTATATCATGGTTATCCTTTATAAGGTAAGGTAAGTCATTTATGTAGATGAGGAATAAAAATGGACCCAATATTGAGCCCTGTGGTACGCCCATTGAGACCAATGACCCAGGTGATCGTACTCCATTCACGTCTACCCTTTGTATTCTCCCGTATAAGTAAGTTTTTATTAAGTTAAGCGCAGTACCTCTAACTCCATAGTGGTGTAGTTTCCTGATCAATGTGTCATGGTTAACGCAATCGAAGGCCTTGGACAAATCACAAAAAATACCTAAAGCATCCTGTGACCCTTCCCAGGCATTAAAAATGTTTTTAATCAACTCAACACCAGCTTCGGTTGTCGAGCGACCCCGAGTAAAACCAAATTGTTTATTGTGTAATAAATTATTATACCGAAAATGTTCCGCTAACTGTGACAAAATCAACTTCTCAAATATTTTACTGAAAGTGGGTAGTATAGATATTGGTCTAAAATTTGTGGGGTCAAAAGTACTACCCGTTTTGAATAATGGAATTATCTTACTATGTTTCATAAGATCAGGAAACTCACCACAATCAACACAGTGATTAAATACGACCATTAAGTCAGATGCTATGACTTCAATTAAGGATTTGAGTACATGGACCGACACTCCCCAAAGGTCACTGGTTTTCTTTATATTGATTGAGTTGAATGCCTTAATTACATCCAAGGCAGTAACGCGCTTGAATTCAAAGTATATACTGCATTCAGGCACGTTATCTTCTAAAAGTACAATGGCAGACGCAGGCGAAGAGTTCAAGCACTTAGTCGTGGACACTGGTATATCGGTAAAAAACTTTTCAAATTCAATTGCGATATCTGGATTGGAATCTATTATTTTACCATCTACTTTTAAACGATAGTCGTTAATGTTCTTTTTTCGGCGACCTGTTTCTTCATTAATTATTTTCCAGGTCGTTTTAATAACATCAGAACTATTCAAGATTTTGTTACTTAAAAAATTTCGCTTAGTTATACGGCAGTCTATCTTGAATTGCTTAGAATACTGTTTGACATGTTCCTTAAACTCCTCACTCGCGTTATACCTCCGTTCCTCATATAGTTGATACAGTATTCTTCTACGCTTATGTAAGTCCGCAGTAGCCCAGTCACTGAAAACCTTTGCACCACCAACCACAACCGATTTGGATGTAAATACTGCGTTAAATTGTTTTATGAATGTGTGAAAGAATGAGTTGTACATGTCATTGGGTCCCTTATCAGTTGTTAGAAAGGGCAAATTATGCACTAGGTTATAACTCATTCTTTCCACACGGTCTGCAGTTATTGGCACAAAAGTAATTTCTTTTTTTGGAATATTATTCGATACCGATTTGAATTTAATTAATTGACCCAAATGATCCGATTCCAGGTTGCTGATCACACTCTTACCAATAGGAATTATATCAGTAAAAATATTATCAATACACGTGGCACTAGTGTCAGTAACTCTAGTTGGCTCCATAAAAGTATGTGTCAGGCCGAAAGATTTGAAAAGATGTATTAATCTTTTGGTTAGTGGACTGTTTTCTAAAATATTTACATTAAAATCTCCACATATAATTGTTTTTTTTCTCGAATAAGATAATTTTATTAGAACAGTTTCCATAATCTTCTCAAAAATTTCGAAATTGCCTAATGGTGGCCTATATACACATACAACTATGAATTGCTCTAACTCTATTGCAGCGAGTTCTAATATTCGTTCAACAGATAAGGACACAATGTCCTTACGGTCTTTAAATTTTAATTTATTGTTTAATATGATTAACGACCCGCCATGTATCGAGCTATTTCTAGTAAATAAACTGCCGACCTGGTGGTTGATAAAATTAAACATAGCTTCGTTACTAATTAGCCAGTGTTCCGTTATACATAAAATATCAATGCTATTACTATTAAGAAATAACTCGACTTGCAGGTCTTTACTCCTTATACATTGAATATTCTGATGAACCAGAGTGATATAATTAGATACTTTGCTGCTAAATTTGTCCTTATATTTATTACAATTTTGGTTGCCAGGGTTGAGCTCCTCTGTTGTCTTGTCATTTAATTTAAATGATTGATAGTAATTGGAACATGTTCCAAAAACCTGTCAGGTTGCTGAATAGCAGCAGGAGCCAAATTCTTGGCTGAAATGTCAAAAAAATAGGATAGCGACATAGCTATCTGTTTCTTAAAATAATTAGGCAGGTAAAATTTACCTTTTGTATTAGATCTTATTACTTAAGTAATATCCTAATTGTTTTATAAAACTGGCGGCACTTTTCGCAGTGAAATTGACAATAATATGATCAAAACTCTAAAGAAAACTATTACCAACCTAAGTATTATTATGGTGCCACTAAAAGCAATGTATTTCCCGGAGGTCCACACTTGTAAGTCTTGGCAAAAAAGATTTAGACAAATTTCTCAAGTGGCAACCACCACGCTCATTTAAAAAAAAGCCCGTCAAGTGCGAGTCCGACTCGCACGCCGAGGACTTCGTTTTTAAAGCCTGACAAGATACAAACTTGTATTGAAATTGGGCTAAATAGAATCTGGTCAGCTTTAATAAGGTTCGCATCAGAACTAAGTAGTTAATTCTCAATCTTGAATGTGTATAGAAATAAAGTATTAATATTTCTACGTAACAAGTCGTGACCGTGGCAGTAGTCCATGCCATTAATACAATATTAAACGAAAACAAAATATGTACCTACACAATGAAGTTAAGCAAAAAGTTTAATATTTTACGTGCGTTAGTCTTTTTTTACCATAATTGCTAATGACGAGTAAAGAATTACAACATTTGCCATGATTTTTTATTAAACTTGGCGAAAATTTTAAAAATGAATTACCTACCACCCTACCTCCTATTAGTTCTATCATTGTTATAAGCAGAGCCCGGAATTTTCGTAGCACTTTTGAGCTGTCATAGGGACTTCTCGTTTATCGACTTCCTATGACACCTATAAATTGCTACGATAATTCCGGGTTCTGGTGACTATAACATATGCAATATTTAAAAAAATGTCTGACTGTTGAGTTGTCCTGTCTTGGGAAGCGCTAGTAGTACTTACTGAATAAACAACTTTTATCTTTTTACCTACCTATATTGTATTTTTAACCGACTTCAAAAAAGGAGGAGTTTCCATTGTATGTATTTTTATTTTTTTATGTTTGTTCACCGATTACTCCCTCAATTGTGGACCGATTTTGTTTTTTTTTTTTTCGAATGTATGCGGGATTAGTCTCTACAAAGTATAGTACATACGAGACGAGGTGGCTAGCGGGTCGAGCCTTGGCGAGTCCTGCTAAAATACGAGTCAGGCATTCCCATTTCCGCCGAGGCATATATTATAATGTTTTTCTTAATAAATGCAAGGAAATTATACGAATGCAAAATAAAAAGTAATTGTAATAAAATATCCATGAATTGAGAGAGAATCTTCTTTTAGGAAAATACAAGTATTGAGATAATTTGCTCAGTGTAGGGTTCCGAACCCGTTAAGTATACAAACATAAATATCAACAAGTAATAACTAATTTTCTATTTCAGAGTAAGAATCAGAAAAAGATTTATTGCCACACATATAAGATAGTAGTTTTGCAGATTATTATTTAAAATAAAATAAATTTGAAAGTATTAACTACAACAAGTCTTTTTTCGTAACAAAAGCTATCCTTTTCCTTTTTTACATACATACATAACATCACGCTTTCATTCCCAAAGTGGGGTAGGCAGAATTACAGAAATATCAACAACTCTAAAAAAAGACTTGTTTATAATCTTGTAACCGAACTTTACTAGTGTTTAGTGAGAGGTTGCAAGCCCGTCGCCTAACAGTACTACGAAACCCTTAATCCCTTAGGCGACCCTCTTACAACATCCACGGGAAGACATGGAGCGGCACTATTCTAATCCCGCAACACAACTTTTTCCTCGTTAAAAAATTAAAATGATTGGAATTAAGTTTTTTGAATAAAGCATGGAGGTATCTTGGTGTTCCTCGAGGCTTAAACTATGTCTACACGAAGTTCTATCAAATTCGGTTCAGTGATTTAACCTTAAAAGGGGCAAAAATATAGACAGATTACTCACATACAATAGGAAAATAAATACTTTGTAAATAATAATTGTGGCTTATGGTTTCGCATGTGGTAGTTTGATATCCTCGTAAGTATCCGCATACAAGTACAAATTAACCCGTAGAGCGCCATGGCATATATAATTATGTGCATTACAATATCAATCTTAATTTGTACCACTCTGATTTCCAAATTCAAATATCGTTATGAACACAGTGTTCATAGGGCGCTCCACGGGTTAATGATAATTGATAATAGTTTAAACCATTAGGACTTTACAAAATGTTTTAAATAATTTGAGGTGTTATTTTTATGAATTTTGAATTAACAAGACTTACGGGGAGATACAAGCCAACACACAGCAGAGGCCTCGTGTTCACATACTAAAAACGCCTTAACCACGCCAATATGCAATTTTGTAGGCGCCACCTCCGCTCTCGAATTGCCTTGGTTAAGGATAGAGAAAAAATAATGAAGAAGATGAAACATATAATATTTATTTCCCCTTAAGTAGCTGCATGGCGAGCGCCTCCGCCTCGCGCACCGACAGGGCTGCGGCGACGTCCCGCAGCCGCGCGGCCTGGCGCGGCGCCGCGCTGGCTCGCGGGGTGCCGCGGCGCTCCACCAGCTTGCGCTTCGGAGGCCTGCGGGCGATAACATCAAACGTGTAGCCAACCAGGTGGGCTCTCAAACAATCAAATGGAAGCCTCTTTCTAACTTTATAGCACGGGTTCCCCATCCTTTTAATGGTAACTCATAACTTCATCAAACATATAATTTCATGTTTTTGCTATATTCTGCTGAAACCATAATGTTTTCAGGCTAATATATTGAACACTATTCAATTACGTACCTAGGTTAGGTTAGGTTAGATGTTTAAGATATCCTGAAAACATTATGGTTTCAGCAGAAAATAGCATTCAATGAAATGATACATTCAATGAAAGTTGTTTTGATGAAATGATAGACATCCCTTTTATTATACTGTAATTCTCTTTATTGCTGTATTTTTTTTGCGTCGCGAGACCGTGACGTGAGCATACCGGTTCGCGACGCTCCTGGAACAGCGCCGTGACGCCCCACCCGCACCAGACACACAAAAAGAAACTCCTGCTCTTTGGGATGGGAATAAAGGGAAAGAATAGGGCCAATGTTACTTGGCACTTTGATTTTTAGATTAGAACCTGAACTATAAATTCAAATTCTATGCTGTATGCTACTTTACACTTACTGTTCAATGTTGTGCGAGTGAGGACCAAAAAGTTGGACCATAGTTAACCATACAAATGAAGACAGAAAAAGTTCTGCTGTGTGACAAAAAGCATCTTTACAATTGTATGGCTAATTTTCGTTGCATAGTGGAAAAGTTTCATGAAAAATTTAATTAGGTGAGTTAGCATGGCCAACTTTTTGGTCCTTACCCGTGTAGAGTGACTGTGAGTCACATAATATGTACAGAATGTTAGTAAGTTTCCTGTGCCTTAAAACTATAGGTTAGTTTGTAACATCATTAGCACATAAGGGTCTCCCCACACCTATTGACACAGAATCAGCATTATTCCGCGTTGATAGGTGTGGGGAGACCCTAAGAATGGCAACTATTACAACAAGGCATTCAACAAAACAAAATCATACCTGTGAAATTTGTCTTCATCAGATTCCACTTCAGATTGTTCGCTATCTGAACCTAATCTAGCATCATTTCCTGCAGAACTCTGTCCCTCTTCATCACCATCCTTCATATACACTTTATCAGGGTCTGGCAGCCATGACAGGTCTGGCCCATCGGACTCTGATCCTGAACCAAACTCATCCCTCTCTCCCTCCTCCTCCTTACGTTTGTCCTTTAATTTTCTTTTTTGTTCCTTGTGCTTGGCCTTTACTTTCTCTCTGAATCGGATCTTGTCAAATTTGTCTTCCTCTTTCAGCACTTCCTTAGCCATCTCAATGTCTATGCCACCTACATTCTCATTGACAAATTGTTTAGCAAGTTCTGATTTCACATCCTTCTGTTCATCATCCATAGCCTCACCCTCTTCCGTGAATTTCACTGTAGTGTTCACTTTTATCTTCTTCTTTAGTATCTTCTTTGCTACAGCAGCTTTAGTCAATGGTTTAGCTTTCTTCTTGGATTTGTGTTCTTCTTCCTGCTCCACAACCGTGTCATCAAAGCTAATATCCCTTTGTTTAACTTGCAGGAAGTCATCTTCATCACTGGAATCATCATTGTGAAAATCTAATTTAGGGGCTCCTTTAAAAAGTTTTTTCTTTACTTTTTTTTCAACCTGAGTCTTTTCCTCTTCAGCTAAGCTCACATCTGAACCCTCATCATCAGCATTATCATTCAGTTTTTTAATGACATCAGCTTCATCTCCGTCTGTAACCTTCTCTGCAGCCTTCTTCTGATGTTTTTGCATAAACCTGACTCTGGGAGGCACTATCAGTCCCAGGGACCTAGCATAGGCATCTGTGTCAAGAAGCTGGACATTGAATATGTCTTTGTTCTTCATTAAATATACTGACTTCAAGTAGCTCATAAATGCTTTCTGAGCTGTTTGTTTGAGCTCTGTGTGATCAGACAAAAGTGCTTCTATTTTTCTCTGAGGAGCGACTACTTTAGAAGGGTCTACTGATATTTTGTTAATGGGTATTTTACTTTTATTTAGGTCCTCCACAAGCTTTTCTTCATGAGGTAGCAGCATGAGAAGGCCCTCGCCCTTGCCCAGCACTCCTCGCGCTGTCCGGCCAGCTCTGTGGATGTAAGTCTGCACATCTTCTGGGCAGTCCATCTGAATTACCCAGTTAACTCTGGGAAAGTCCAGCCCTCTCGAGGCCAAGTCGGTAGCAAACAAAACTACATTTGATTTTCTACAGAATTCGGTATAGATCCTCTCTCTCTTTTCTTGATGGAGGGTGCCATACAGAGCCAGCAGACTGACTCCAGGTCTCAGCTTGCAGAATAACTCATAAGTGTACTTAACTTGCTTGCAAGTTGCCATAAATACTATGACTTTTTGCTTTAAATGGTTTTTAATAAATGACCAAAGGATACCAAGTTTTTCATCAATCTCACAGACAATGTAGCTCTGCTGCAGGGCTTCTGGCGTCACAGTGTCGGCTTGTTCGTGTGGGGCCACATATGTGGGGAACTTTAAGCTGAGTCGAGCCAAATCCTTTACAGACTTAGTCTGTGTTGCAGAGAACAGCAGTGTTTGTCTTTCCGCTGGTAAGTTTTCTATTATCCCATTCATAGTTTTTTCAAATCCCATATCTAAGCACCTATCTGCCTCATCCAAAACCAAGATCTGCAGGTGACTGCAGTCAAATAGAGGATTCTCATCCATGTGTTGCAGCAAGCGTCCTGGAGTACAAATTAAAATATTGACTTGATCCATCCTCTTTCTTTCAAATTTAAGATTCTGACCACCAATGATAAGCCCTGCAGAAAAGTCGTGCAACTGGCCGATCTTCCTCAATGTCTGAAATATTTGGTAGGCCAGCTCCCTGGTGGGAGAGATAACGAGCGCGCCAACCCCGTCCATTCGGGTCCATTTGCTACAAAACAAGTTTTCCAAGATGGGAATAAGGAAGGCTAACGTTTTCCCGGAGCCTGTTTTGGCAGCCCCCAGGATGTCTTTGCCTTGTAATGCGTAGCCAATGGCCTGTCGTTGAATTTCAGTGGGCGTTGTATAATTATTATCCTTTAAACCCTTCAGCGTTTTCTGGGAGAGTGGCAGGTCTTTAAATGTTTTAATTTCATCTGGAACAATCTGTAATGAGATTTACGATACGTATAGCTGGATGCAGTAGGTTTTGGCAACCGTATTAGTTTAATGTAACTATTGTTATAAAAGTTAAACTCCCTATGTTCATACCTTGTCGTATTGCGCTTTCAAATATTGTATGGCTGCATCTTCTTCAACATTCTTTTTCTTGCGTGGCTTGTAAAGCTGAAATTTCTTTTTCCTTTCGTTATTTTTCTGTGAACGATTTTCCTGTTTCATTTTTAAAGTTACCTTCTAACCTCACCACCACGCATTGCACACTCAAAAATGTCGAAAACAGACACAAATACGCACAGACTAACGATACTTCTTGTTCGTATTAAATACGGTCCGGAAGAAACGTCAAATCCAATCCACAGACAAAGTACAACTCTTTTGACGTTTATCTCACAGATAAAGAATCATATTTTTATCTTATAGAGAAGCGATACGTGTCACGTAAATAAATACCGAATACCGAAATTAATAATTATACCAAAATTAATAAAATCGATACATCGAATGACTTATTCATCGCACGTCTAATTAAACTGCTATTTCCAGTTAGCGTTCCGTAGTTGTAACCATATCATTGTTAAGATGATAACGTTGAAATTTAGGTGGACGAGTTCTAACATTTTTAGAGTTCCGTAGTCAACAAGGAACCCTTATAGTATCGCCATGTCCGTCTGTCTGCGGTTTAATTAAGAGACTTTTGGTAGTACAAAGCTGTAATTTGGCAAAGTTATACATTTAAATTATTAGTTTCTTTCGGGTAAAATAAAAGGTATATATTTTTTATTTATAATATAGAGTAAGATACCATTTAATATCTATTTTAAAATTATTATTATATTATTATTATCAATTAAGTGACCGTTTAGGAAATATTACTGTCGAAAAATTACATTTTCGTGAGAGTCTCGTGTTGCCTCCCGTCGGCCAACAACATACAAAATACAAACTAATACATACCTACAAATAGGCAAGTAACTTATATATTATTTATTCTACCTGAATAAAAAACAAAAAAACAGGAAATAAAAATAAAAAAGAGTACAAAGGCCATTCAAGGGATTTCTTAAAGCTAACACTTGACATAATAGTAAAAGAACTTACCCAATGATAAAAAACGGGCATCAATAATAAGGAAACCAAAAATAATAATAATAGTTTGTATGTAGATATGAATTCGGTGTTACAACAAATCACTATCTTAACTTTGTTTAACCTTATAATTTCGCCATGTCCGTCCGTCCGTCCGTCCGTCCGTCCGTCCGCAGCCTAGCGCAGAGACTTACTAAGTACTAGAAAGCTGTAATTTGGCATGAATATTATGAATATACATATTAGTCACGCCAACAAAGTGGTAGAATAAAATCTTGAAAATATTTTTATGTGTTTTTCCCCTACACGTATAGTGGGGGTGTATTTTTTTTTCATCTAGGTATTTCAAAAACGGTTTGTAAAAAAAAATCGATTAAGGGATCCGTTTATGAAATATTAAGCTTTAAAGACCTAATTTTTGTTAGAGTCGAGTGTGTGTGTCCTCCTACAGCCAAAACTACAAATACTAAAAATGTGATAAAAATCTTATATGAAAGCGCATGTAACCAATTTAAAAGGAATACTATCACGACTAAGTAGACATCATTATTTTTGAGATACAGGCGATTAAATGATACCTACAAAACTTACTTGTTGTTTTTTTTTGTGTTTTGTGTTTGTAGTAGAGTTATAAGTTAATATTTAATTAAATTACATTTTAAATAAGTAGGTAATTTATTTATTATACCTAGCATTTTCGTTTTATCTACACAAATACGTCTTGGTCTACAAAACAACTACAATAAGCATATAACACGTATATTAAAACAACATTAACCAAATAGAGTAAGTGCGCTTATGGTGTGTAAGTACTTACAGCTACAGACAGCGCCCTGCATTGTACATGACGCGACACGGTATTGGCCTTTTTTTAAATCCTGCTTGTTATAATAATATGATTGAAATGTTTTAGGCATTCCTTAACTAAATGTGACACGGGGCGGGCTTGTCCAGAGACCGCAGTACTATATAGTCATACATAGAGAAGTTAAATATATTTTGTTCATTGAACAAACAATAATTTTAATATTTAATAATATTTCTTCTAAACTATAAATCCGTAATTTCGGGTAAGTCTTTATTAATTTGTGTACAGAGTGTTTGGGGGTTATTAGATGAGGTCATCTATG
Source organism: Acleris holmiana (assembly GCA_949316455.1). NCBI lineage: Eukaryota > Metazoa > Arthropoda > Insecta > Lepidoptera > Tortricidae > Acleris > Acleris holmiana. The sequence continues at coordinate 20,560,614 of OX438774.1, forward strand.
TATAACCTTTTAACTGTATAATAAAATTATTAATAACTCAAATATAGTGATTTTTTATCGTTTTTTTACACGGTAACGTAATGCCAAGTACAATTTCAAATATAGTTTATTTATGTGAGTTGATTACTAATGATAACATTAGGTACCATGTCACCATTGGATTATTATTACTACCACGTACCGTACATACGTTACTACATTATACGTCAATGCATATTATCAAAGAAAATTGTAATTTTTGCTATTCAGTAGGTATATGCATAATAATTAATTAGTGTTTATTAAAATAGTCAAAGGGAATTTGTTTTCTTGAAAAAGAGTATAGGAATTATCTTTTACAAAATAGACAGGGTCCTAATGTAAATATGTACAATTATAACAAGACGATCACATGTTTCAATAATTAATGGCCGATTCATTTAATAAAACAACGTAGGACATTTTAAGGTAGGTCCACGCTAAAGGGCTCCATTCGATCGGTACGAGGCAGACTGTTTACGCTAAATGTGAACAGTGTAAGTCGCTGCAGCGCTCGGGATGGCAGTGGCGTAACTATAGGGTGGCAGTGCAGGCAAAATGTTACGGGCCCCCGACCCGAGAGGGCCCCGGCACAAAAGGCAGCCAGCTCAGAAATAACAAAAAAAAATTTTGCTATGGTCTGCGGCCCTATCCAAAGACATTGCCACGGGCCTCAGAAGGTATAGTTACGCTACTGCGAGATGGGTTACATCGCGACAGAAGGTCGTATCATGTCAAATACCGTCCTCATAGCCGGTACGTACTATACGCGGTACTGACACGGTCATGGAACCATGTTACAATGAAATGTCATAAACGTGGACCCACCTGTATCAATTCTTTATACCCTGGGGGTAGGAGTGTTACACATAGCTGAAAATATATATTTAAAGCTGTAACTAAAAACACCCATTAAATATTGCGCGCAAACAACAATTGTATTATTTTCATAGAACAACTGATAATTTCATGTTATTTTCCTTGTTTAGGTCAGAATGAAGTGCACGGCAGTTTTGCTGTGCGTGGTGACTGCTGCCAACGCCTACAGGATGATTCTCGGTGTGGTTCACGAAGAATGGACTGCCTTTAAGGTCACCATTTCACCAACTGTTTCATCAGTCCGACTACCGACTAACTCTTAACAGAAACGGACGGCCTTTGATATCATTTATGCCTACTATTTTTTATCTTTAACTTTAGTCTTCAATATTATGTTCTAAATTATTAATGAGTGAGTTTTCAAACATCCATAGGCACTCCTTCCTATTTATCATAAATATAAAAGTAACTCTATTTGTTTATTACACTTTCACAGCCAAACCGCTAAACCGATTTTAAAAGATTTCTCCAATAAATGACAGTTCCTAAGGGAAAAGCGGTAATAACCTACACAAAGCATTCTATTTTTATAGAATGGGTCATATAGGTATTTACGTTATTTTCCTGTTGTGTTCCGAGTAAGTTGCTAATAGGACATTTTAATTCTTTATCCTTTCGTTTTTTCGACATTTTAATTCTTTCCTTTTACCATTATGTGAGTAGGTAATGTTATTAGTTTGTAATCGCGTTATCGAACTGGTTCCAACGTTTTTTTATAAGAATTGTGGAATAGAAGTTTTTCTACTAAAGAAATCGATCTGTCAAGTTGTCATCTTTGGTAAAAATCGTTTTGCACCCGATCGACTGTTTATAGGGTTCTGTACCTCAAGAGGGAAAAATCCTTATAGGATCACTTTGTTGTCCGTCCGTCTGTCTGTCGACACCTTTTATCGCGGGAACGCGTTGAGGTATCAAGTTGAAATTAAAACCATGTACACAAGTCAACAGTCCCTTGAACCTTTGAAAAAATCAAACTTCTAAGTTAACGTAAAAAAAAGATGCGGCTGATAGTGCCGCAAAATACGTACCTACATAATAATATATTTCGACACTTACAAGCGAATCAAAATTTATAGGGTAGGTACTTCCCATAGACTTATAAACCTGAAATTTGGGAAGAAGGAAGGCAAGACCTACAGCGCAAGAAAAGGAAAAAGATCCAAATTAAAAAAAAAAACATTTCTTTTCCTATTGCAAACATAATCTCGATTTATGGAGACAACAGTTTTTCAACGGCAAAGTCAAGTTTGTAATAAATTTTTACATTATTACCTATAAGTTTGTAAGGAACCCTCGGTGTGCGAGTCCGACTAGCACTTGACCGTTTTATGTGTTTTTTATTTATTTATTTCTTTACCTCATCCTCGCAGCAAAGTAACTAGTCTGCGTTACCTTCGTTGACCCCATCATTTGGTAGATCAGCCACCATGTTTAATTAGTGAAAACAGAATCTTGAATACTCTACGTGTATTTAGGAATAATTTACTATTGTTCAAACTTTCTTTTTGGCTAATTATTGCTCCGGATTTTTCCTGTTGCCCGTGACTCCGACCGCGTAGAAAAATAAAACATAGCCTATATATGACACTCACAAATAACGTGAAAATTCTATTGAAAAAAAACAAAAACAAAATCTGATCCCAGACTACCCCCTACAATCTCACAAACTTCACCTCTTTATCATATTAGTATAGATCCCTACCTATATGCGGGACCGCAAAGTTGTTATATCCTTAATTATTATATAACGCTAATTAACGAGGTATTAACTACTTGTCTGTGTTTGTATGTCAATGTAGGTGCAATTTAAGCTGTTTGTTTTCCTTAATCTTCTTCTTTTTATATTCTTTCTAATATATAAAATTCTCGTGTCACGGTGTACCTACGTTATTGAACTACTCTGAAACGGCTGGACCGATTTTAATAAAATTTTGTGTGTATACCGGGTAGGTCTGAAAGTCGGCCAACATCTATTTTTCATACCCCTAAGTGATATAAAAAAAAATGCAGCGGGCGAAGCCGCTGGCGGGTCGCTAGTTTGCACATAAAATAAATTAAGTTTCCGCGTATGTCTTTCGGTTTTTTTTTACCACCTGTTAAATATTTTTTACAATGCAGTTTTTAAACAAAATTATGTTTATGTGCCTACTGGTGTTACAGAAAACTCACGTAAACCGAAGTGAAGGAAGAGCGGGTCGATAGAAAATAATAAATTTAAGAGTCATCTTTAAATCGAAGCTCAATTATAAATACGTAAAGCAGAGCTTTATACTTTGTTTTTCCAGATGGAGCATAAGAAGTACTACGGCTCTAGCGAGGATCTAAGGCGGATGAAAATCTTTGCGCTTAACAGATACAGGATAGCGCATCACAACCAACGCTACGCGCAGGGACTGGTCTCGTACAAGCTCGGGCTGAACAAGTACTCGGACATGTTGCACGGCGAGTTCGTGCGGACCATGAACGGGTACAAGCGAGCCACCAAGTAAGTGCAATAGGGCAAATTGCCTTTCCAGATAAACTCCATTTTTTTAGGGTTCCGTATTCAAACTAGGAACCCTTATAGTTTCGCCATATCCGTCCGTCCGTCCGCAGCCTAGCTCAGAGACTCTTACTACTGGAAAGCTATAATTTGGCATGAGTATACATAATTCACGCCAACAAAGTGGTAAAATAAAATGTTGTATTGTAAGTGCCTCCCCTACACGTAACGTGGTGGACGTATTTTATTTTCTCGTCCACCCAATAATGTGGGATGTCGTTGAAGAGGCCTTTAAAAATACTACGGGGTTGTGGAAACAATTTTTTGATTAAGGGATCCGTTTATGAAATATTAATCTTTAAAGCGCGCTTTTTGTTAGAGTCAAGTGCTGTTTTGTTTGTATTACTTAACGGCTTCGGAACCCTACACTGAGCATGGTCCGACATGCTCTTGCCCGGTTTTTAGGGTAAAGATAGGGCAAACGAAGACACGAACACCTGATTCTTGAGGCTCATAGACATTTAAAATGTCATGATTGCTATCTTAAGACTTGACATTTCACCGATCGTCTTATCCCCACTCCGAAGCATAATAATGCGAGTACAATAAGTATTTAAAAGGATTTCCTGCTTAGAAACTGTTGCTTTCGCCATACTCACCATGCATGGGTAAAGATTAGGTACTATGCCCTCCGACTTTTTAGTAAATTGAGATAACAAGATGGAACGAAACAAAAATACTCCTATTTTACGCAACATTATAGAAATAATCTCATATAACAAAAACACTTTACAGCAATACGTTGGTAATGACGCGAGGTGCTACGTTCGTTGCTCCTGCGCACGTGAACATCCCAGGAACGTTGGACTGGCGCAGTATGGGCGCCGTCACCGCTGTTAAGGACCAGGGTCACTGCGGCTCTTGCTGGGCTTTTAGCACTGTAAGTAGACAATCGTCAACATAACGAGACATTTTGGGAAAATTCTTACCTTCAATATTACGGCTAAATTATCCAAATAAACGTAAAAAATCAAATTTAATATAATACAGCAGAAGTTTTAAGTTTATAACAGAGATTGGTTAAACTTAAACAACGGCGCAGGCTGTTGTTGTTTGCGTTGCGGCACCGATGGGTGCCTTTCCCAGGGAAATACCATGTTCTCACAAAACACCATAAAATAATTGTCGCGGTTGCCTCTCTTTGGGTTGATGAGAGCGCTGTGAGCTTAACAATTTTGTTCTTAAGTAATGGTTTACCAATGTAATGTTTAATGCCTCCCAGTCATCTTATTGCTTAATCGTTACTAGGTAATTTACCAGGTTGAACCTGAAATCCATCGCCATGGCTCCCGCTGCAGCGCATGCTGGGCTGGGTTTTTTTAACGCCACAAAACAAATTACCCGATGTTCTCGTTAGTTCAATTTATACATTTATTTATGAATTTTATTCAAGGCTTTTTGATGCAAGTGCGGAAAGTATGTCATTTAACAAAAGTCTGAAATGTCTGAAAAGTCCGGCTTGAGTTGCATTGCAATTTGAGCAAAAGGTAAAAATATTGCATTATACAGCTACAAAGCCTACAAACAGTAACACTTCTTGAGGAACTGTGTGAAAAAATATTCTTTGTCGTTTTTTGCATAGCTTTTAATTTTCTAAATTATTTGTTTCAAGACTGGAGCGTTAGAGGGACAGCACTTCCGCCACTCAGGCTACCTAGTGCCGCTGTCGGAGCAGAACCTGATGGACTGCTCAGGGCGCTACGGAAATGACGGCTGCAACGGCGGGAACCCGATGAGAGCGTTCTCCTACATCAAGGACAACGGCGGCATCGACACCGAGCAGTCTTACCCCTACGAGACCTCCGATGGGCATCAATGCAGGTTAGTTTTCTTAAAAAAGGGAGTTCTAGTAGATAGGGATGGTAACGTTTTGTTTATTTTTCATGTAACTCCTAAAGTAGTCCATAATTCTCCCTCTTTGTCTAGGTACAATCCCCAGAACTCCGGCGCCTCAGACGTAGGCTACGTCGCCTTGCCTGGCGATGACGAGGAGGCTTTGCTGCAGGCAGTGGCTACCCAGGGACCCGTGTCTGTCTTAATCGACGCGGGTCAGCCAGACTTCATGTTATACCGAGAAGGAGTCTACTATAATGAAAACTGCTCTAGTACCAACCTTGATCATGCGGTAAGTATTGTGTATGTGTGTTCCGGTGTGGGGATAAGACAACCGGTGAAATTACTAGCATAGAGGTATTCCATCTTAGTCCTCAGGGTTGGCAACGCATTTGAGGTCTTGGGATTATAGTCTTGAGAATTCAAATGTCTATGTGTCTCAGATTCCACTTACCATCAGGTGGCCTGAGTGCTCGGGTGCCTTCTCATAACATAAAAAAAAAGTATAAAAATATAAATTAAGTTTTTGTAGAGTCGACTTCTGAATAAGCAATTTTAGAATAAGTATTTTTTTTACCTTCTGCTGGAGTTTCTTGTGGCGCTTCTTTTCCGCAATAATGTCTTGTCCGAAGCGCTAGTAGATTCACTTCATATTACCGACGTGTAAAAGCCTAAATGTGGTCAACTAACTGAATAAATATGATTATTATAACTGTAGGTAGTAGGTATATCATACAAATTCTAAGAATCATCTAAAATTCGTGTTAATATGATCTGTCACGCGGATCATCCCGCCTGACCCAACTTTGAGTTTGTTTTGTACATTATGGTGTGTCGGACAGGTCCTGGCGGTGGGCTACGGCACGGACGAGACAGGAGGGGACTACTGGCTCGTGAAGAACTCATGGGGAGGGTCGTGGGGCGAACGCGGCTACATCAGGATGGCGCGCAACCGCCGAAACCATTGTGGCATCGCTACCGCGCCCTCTTACCCCATTGTATAACAGACCTACTCTGCCCTGCTAACACAAATGGCAGTATCTTAGACAAAACTCCTGTAGCCAACGCAACCTTATTACAAACAGGATAAGATTGAATCTGCTTTGGCTATTGGATTTGAGATACTGCTTATTGGCTTAGGAGGGTAGTATTTTTGTATGTATTCAATATCGACAGCACGATCATGACGATCAATTTTTCTTTATTATTTACTCCAGTTAACTTACCAGATGTATAATACAGTTACTTAATTTATTTTTCATCACACTTGCTCGGAAAGGTAGGGCAGTTATAGCCGATTTACCTCCCACGGGAATTATGGATTTTTATAACTCCCTAGGGAGTTATGAGTTCTGTTTAAAATATAGAACCCACTCGTACGTCATTTCAGACTAAGGAGGTTTAAAATCAGCCAAGGTTTATTTCCTATATTCAAAACTTGGCTATTAGTGCTATTACACCAATTTTACTGTATATGTATAAAAAACATTTTGAAAATAGGTACAATCCGGCAGTATGGCCTGTCAAGTTTGAATACTAAATGCAGTTCTTAGCATTATCTGTGGAAGACAATATGGAAAATATGTCTTTTAGCGAGTCGAATGCCATTCATTTTTTGTTTGATTGATGTTTCATTAATAGTCAAAGTTTATTTTATTTCCTCGCAAATGTGATGAAAAATATTGTGTGTATTACGGGCCGTAAGGGGATTACAAACTCGAGTCATTAAAAGCCCTCCGTCATTACTCTCTTTAGTAATCCCCTTCTCACGTCCCTTGATGCACAAATTGCACAATATACTATTACTTAGTAGATTAACTGCCTATTGACTTTGTTAGTATCAGGAACTGTTTTTTAAAAGATTAAAGATACAAGTAATGTTAAATAAATAATTTCTATTTAAAAAAAAGGAAAAAAAATAGTATTTCTTTTAATGTTTATTTATAATACAACGTTTTTGCACGCGAATCCGTCCGCGTAGAAGTCGTTTATCGTTATTCCCCTCGGGAACTATCCAATTTTCGGGATAAATGTAGCCTATGTGCCTATTCATCTATCTCTGCACCAAATTTCATTCAGATCCGATCAGCTTTTCTGGCGTGATTGAGTGACAAACATCCATCCATCCAAACTTTCACATTTATAATATTAGTAGGAATATCTTAACTATAGAATATTTTGTAAAAGATCAAAGCTTAAGCTAAAATATCTACAAGTGGAAAAGAAACAATCAAACCAAAAAAAAACAACTTAAATATGAATTATTTTATATTTTTGAAATTAACTTAACCTTTTAACCTTACCTTTTTGGTGGCCTGAGTGCTCGTGTGCCTTCTCCTTAACATAAAAAAATAAAATAGTTTTAGTTTAGCTTAGGTATTCAAATTTTACCAACCTGTATTTTATCTCTAAGTGAAATATATTATTTTCAAAATATAATAACTTCGACTGTAAATAAATATTTATATTATAAAGAAAATTCCACTTATTTAAAATTAACCCTAAGTACTAACATTAAAACAAGATTGCTAATTATTCCTACATTTACACCTCCACTAATAATAATAGAGGAGACGTCTTTGCCCAGCAGTGGGACATTAATAAAGGCTAAATAAATTAGAAATTTAAAAAACCTCTAAAAAGTAAAAAATAATAAGTAGTGGCTTTAAGGGCTGATTGTTTAATAAATAGATAGTTAACTGTGTTCAGTTTTCTGACGTGTCAGTTCAGTTAGTGTCAGTGTTCGGATAAGTAGCTGGGGTATTTTATGTTATTTCATTTACTTAGCGGTCCCCCGCCGTGTCAGTTTAGTTAGTGTCAGTGTTTAGTTAACTATCTACTTATCAAACAATCAGCCCTTTGGGCCATTACTTATTATTTTTTACTTTTTAGAGGTTTTTTACAGACTATTTAGTCGGGGGTTTTAAAATTTCTAATTATTTTTTTACTTCACGCTTTTTAAACGTCTCCATCTGAGTGTCTGTTTGCGGCATCGTAGCTCCCAAACGGATGAACGGATTTGAACGCAAGTTTTTTAAAATAAAGCCACATTAATCAGGATGGTTCTTAGCAAGATTTAATGAAAATTGGTTGGGCCGTTTAAGAGATATCAGCTCTGAAAGTAGGTGTCACCGTTATTTTGGGGGCTTTTAACCCCCTAATAGTTGAATATCTCAAAAATAGCTAAAACGATTTTTATAAAACATGTCTAAGAACCACCACTAGAAAACCTGCTTTCATTTAAAAAAACTGCATTCAAATCGGTTCATCCATTTAAGAGCTACGGTGCCACAGACAGACACACACACACACACACACACACACACACACACACACACACACACACACACACACTCACACTTACAACACACATTCTTTGCTGCCTTTCTGTAGTACAAGAGGCCCGTTTCACGAAGCTACAAGTTACAAATTATAAGCGGAAGCCTCTTTCTAACTCCTTTTGCTAGAAAGAGAGTTCCGCTTGTAATTTGTAACTTGCAGCTTCGTGAAACGGGCCACAGTTCGCATCGTTCCCACGTTAAATAGCAAACTCGAACGAGCAATACTTGGGGTCGCTGTGGTAAAGCATGGTTGTTAACCAACTTCAAAAAAGGAGGAGGTTATACGTTCCACTGTATTTTTTTTTAGATTTACGTACCCTCGAAGCAAAGGGTTTTGCTGCTCACTGTATTCAACAACTTGTTTTTACTCTTTTCCTTGTATCAATCTACATCCAAACCACAGCTGTGTTATAAGTCGGGTCAAACACTAATAATCACGAAATATATTTCAATGAAAATAAAAAGTTAGATATAGCATATAGCAAACTACGATGTAAAGCAGTAATAAAAATATTGCAGTAGTCGCTACAATATCTACCACACAACAACCTAGAAGTTCTCATACTCTCAAAACCTAACAATCGGTTACTTTTACTACTTCTAAGTCGATACTACCATTTTTTTGATAATATCGATAAAAAATTATCCAATTGTCTACGGTTGGCGATCTGTTTCCGATTTGTTTATGATTTCTTAAGTATTTTTTACAGAACCGTACCGAGTCTATGGCATAAACAGTTTGGCTGCGACGCGAGTTAGTCGCGCTCAATCGAGAATAATATTACCTCGCTGCGTAGTGTATTTTGTTGTCGTGATAATTTAATTTGTTTGCACCGCCTTTGATAATTGTAAATTATTTGGGTAAGTTTTTTCAATATTTTCTAGGTATTTGAGGCTTCGTAGTTAGTTATTTTATTCCTGCTTTATGTTTCGCGTTTACTTCTGGACGATGTTCTTTGTTTGTGTTTTGTGCCCTCTGTCCGCGCGCTCAAATTATATCTGATTTTTATTTCTTTATTAGATCTTACGTGAAAGTAGGAAAATTAAACAAGTTCCTGGGTAGTGACTTAGTAAGTTTCGAATTTAGCGATAATATTTTTAACCTACCCGATAATTTACATTATTCAAACAATATTTTAACGATGTCAAGGTTTAAATATTTAACGCTAAATAACTTGTTAAATTTACTTGAAGATTACGGGGCAAGTAGGAATCGACAGACTTTCTTTCCGTGTTTTTTATTGCTTGTTTTTCGTCCCCTTTGTTAGCTGAGAATATATATTATATTTTACCGTTGCCCGTTTATAATGTTGTTTGTTGCGTAGGAAAAATGAAGGGCCTAGCAGTTCTCCTGTGCGTGGTGGCGGCTGCTCATGCCGTCTCCTTCTTCGACCTGGTCCGGGAAGAGTGGAATGCCTTCAAGGTAATGTACCTACGTTTAAATTTCATTCTTTGCAGTAATTATTTAATCTATTAAGCATTAGGTCACATAGGAAGGGTTGGATTAGAAAGGTGTAGGGTATTGTTTTAGCCCACTCTTTTTGATGATAAAAGGACAAGCATATGGGTTGGTTGTGTTCCTTGTGTCCCTTGTTGTGTTCTATACATGTAACTATGTCCTAAGGTTTTCTCACTGGACTTGATCTATTTAATCTACCCACTGTTCTGTTGAATTATTGGGCAGCAGGCTGCCTGAGTGTCTTATAAAGTATGACTAATATTGGAGCAACTGTTTATTTGCCATTAGTAAAACTGCCAGTCATGCTTTTCTTCATGGCTATGTTTGTACAGTTTTAGAATAACAATATTTTTTGCCAATAAGGCCATATCATTCATAATTATGATCAGTAAATAAATAATTTTATAAATAGGTTTTAATAGAAAAACAAATCCTAGACATTAAAAATTTAAATATTGATAATGTCAATGATGACAATAGTAATAGTAGTCCTTCAATATACTGTCTTTTTTTGACTAATTCAGATTCCGGTAACCTTCGGGGAGGGAAGATGGCCAATTGAAAAATGCCCGGCTTTTACTTTTGATTTATTCTGTTTACTGATTCACTCTATTCACTTGACATTGGCGAAATCACTGTGTGGACCGCCATTTAATAAAAAAGAAGATTTGTACGACGTACATTTTGATTGGTCTTCTGGTAACCTTCGGGGAGGGAAGATGGCCGATTGAAAAATGTCTGGCTTTTGATTTTGATTTATTCTGTTTACTGTTTTACTCTACTCACTTGACATTGGCGAAATCACTGCGTACATCGTGGTGGACCGCCATTAATAAAAAAGAAGAAGAAAAAGACTAATTCAGAAAATATTTTAATTTTATAAAAATTTGTTCCTAGTTGGAGCACAGCAAAACTTATGAATCAAGGGACGAAGACAAGTTCCGCATGAAGATCTATGCAGAGAACAAGCATAAGATCGCCCGACACAACCAGCGCTACGAGCAGGGGCTGGTGAAGTACCGGCTAAAGCTGAACAAGTATGGGGATCTGCTGCATCATGAGTTTGTGCACACCTTGAACGGGTTCAACCGCACTACTAAGTGAGTTTTTTTATAGTAGGTAATTCATAGCAATAACATCAAGCAACCTGATAGCGGGTTCTTTAGACAGTGTTATAACTATTTGTAAAGAAATTGGCATGATAAGAAGAGACCTTTACCCAAAATTGAGTAAATACAGGCTAATTTGATGGATGGATGATAAATACCTAGTACCTATCTACTGTCATTATAGTGCCTAACCATATCATCATACAGTATCCTACATGGTGGAAATAAATAGCTTTTTGGAAAATCAAAAAGCTATTTATTTAAAATGGCTGTCCTAATTTATTTTTATTTCAACTAACTATATTTGCCCAATAAGCACCACGAGGATAGTAGGCATCTATCAAGGTATCGCTCCAGTCTGTAAACAAGTAGAATCTACACAAAGCCGCCATGAATTGGGTCACCGATAGCAATTAAACGATTCTTTGGCAAACAATACTCAACTTCGGGAAAATACAGGGTGTTTGGTGCATCGTTTGCCAAATTAAAATGGCGGATTGGTGGGGTCATTTGCTATCTCTTTCGGCCCCTAAAACACATTTTCTCTCAACGGATTTTTTTTAGCATTTTTTTTTAGAAAAAATTGAAAATTCATGGACCTGCCACTTTTAAAATTAAATAAAAAAAAAAAACAGGGGTTAAGCGTCCAATTTTTATTTTATTGTAATGGGTGATGTTGTAGGGCTCTACCAAAATTGAAATGACCTGCAAGTGATACCTAGTTTTTTTTTTATTGACCCTCAAAAGATGTAACAGGTGTAAAAATTCAGAAGAAGGTCAACTTTGATTTACGTTTAAAAAAAAAATACAAAAGACAATGTTCTTAAAATTGTTTTAAAAACATCTCTGGTTTATCCTCTTTCTAACCATGTGCAATAAAGCCATAAAACATTCACTACCGCCGTTAATTTGCCAACTTTATCCGATAGGGACACATTAGGCTAATAATAAGCGCTATTCCTCGCGAAGCAGGGTTTCAAATTTTAACCTGTTGGCTAAATATGCAAGCATTTAAAGCGGCACTTTACATAAAAAAGAAGAAAAAACCGCGAATCAAATTTGTAAGAAACTTTGTTTTGCACCGTTTTCCCCGATCACTGATCATCATATTCATTTGTTTTCATTCCGCTGTCTATATTGACCTCTATCAAAGTTTTACTCTGACCAACGGTCCATTTTCCTGGTTGGCTGTTGAGCGACCGGGTTGCTAGAGGTATTAAAAAAGAATAGTAAACGGTGGGTCGCTCGACATGACCGCCAACAAACAACACCGAATATAATAGTAGTCCTGGCTGTTTGCATTCCGATACTAAACTGTTTGCAATACTAAGCCTGAGTGCCAAATACTGTTAAATAATTATACTATTACATTATTTTAGACAAATTATTCGACAGTATTAATTTGTTTCCTGATTACGCAACAGTGTCCCAGCCACGGCACCCAATACACAATATAATTTAACCGAAACCTGATGCTAAACCGAATTAACGTGGGCCCTTAAGAGGATTGTGAACGTTGCTTAAGGCTGCATGTCCACCAGAGCTGTGCGAGGGAGCGGAGCGATGTGCGAGGAAAAAATCACCAATAGAATACCTAGCCTCGCTCAGCGCAGCTCTCCTATTGGTGGATATTTCTTCACACCGCTCCGCTACCTCGCACAGCCAAATCGCGTAGCTGTCAAAAATAATCCAAACAACTTTCCTAAATCTAATCCGATTTCGATTATTTTGTAGTTCTCATGAAAAAATAGGTTCGTGCGTTTCCATTTTTGTTTCTTTCCAATAAATATTTTCTTGGAAAGGAAAACGTACAGTACAGTCCTAGTTCTTCATAATATCTACAATCGACAACACATTCAAAAACCGTAAAAATCTGACAATGTTAAAGGGGAGAAAAACGTTATCGCATTTTGTATGTTTTTTTTGCTTCACAGTCCTCTTAAACTATAAGTGACCTCCATAATACATTCTGGCAAAAATACTCTAAGAACAATAGAGCAGGATGTTGATAAGCAATGTGTCGACCGACAATTATCAAACTGTTCGACCGTTGACTAAAGGTTCAGGGGCGGATCCATGGGTGCGTCGTGGGGGTCACGGGCTGGACCGAATTCTGGAGTTAAGTACCTACTTAAAGCGTCGTGGGTTGTCACATTGATTAGGTCGCCCTTCGAAATTTGGTATAGTTTTATGTATGAATGAATCAGTCTCTCTTTCCATAGTAAAGAAACCTGTTTTGCTAGAAATCCGCGAGCCCCAGGTTTACTGACCTTAATAAGACGGGTTCTCGATCTCGACCCTCAGTGGTCATTGTAAACTAACAAGACTGGGAAGCACTCATTCAACAACGGACATAGAGTGTCGAGACCTACTCCTAAATTGAAATTCAAGATAACCTTGTCGCAGTGCTTTTTTTCGCCTGCCTTTTGACTGCAAGTGTGTAAAGGATAGATTACCCGAAGTTTGGTATTTGTGCCTGGAGCAGCGCTCCGGCCCGCTAGCGCCGGCGAGGCGATAAGAGTTAATTATTTCTCGCCTGATCGTAGCGAATGCTAACTTTGATTAAATTACTAACTACCGATAACAACGGGTTTTTTCTTCTTATATGTTGTGTTATAAGTTTATCGAGAATAATTTGATGATTGATTTTGACTAGTATAAAAAAGAAAGTATCCTTTTCAGTGTGTAGCGTCCAGCGTCCGCTGTCATTTTACTTTTCATTATAAGTAAAGGTTCTTTTTGTAGAAAGAACACAAGTAGACTTGGTCGGTCTGTAGGTAGCTCCGTTCAGGCCTATAAAAAAAGGTTGTACATTGTTTTACAGAAACTCATTTCATAGAATGTATCACTTCGCAGAATTTATATTTGATAGAAAGCAAATTTCTGCTGTAAACTTAGTGTTTAATCTAACCTACTTAACTCATGCTTAAGATAATATGAAAACATTAAGGTTTCAGCAGAAATTAGCTTTCTATACAGAAATTATGAATCCCGATACAACTCCGTACAAGAATTAAAAGATGCTGTTTACAACACTTTAAACACAATTCACCATAAGTCTCTGTTAAATGCAACTAGAAGTGTCTTGAAGCGTGCTCGTACCTGCATAAGACAAGACGGCGGCCACATCGAACATTTACTCAAGTAATAAACCAACTGTATGAAGATTAGTTTTCATTAAATTTTTTACACGCCTAGGCACTTGTGACAATATTAAAAGGCGAATACTGCAATTGTATGAAGATTAGTTTTCATTAAATTTGACCAACTTCTACTGTTCAGATTTTTTTCTTTCCATACAATGAAATAATCCTTACATGAAACAGAGTCGACCCGCGTCAAAAAAAAAAATTACCAACTTTATAATTTTTTAAGAACAACTCACGCTTGACCAAAAATTTTAATGAGCCAAATTTGTTTACATAAAAAAACACCTAATGTCTCCTTGGACACTTTTCCTCTATTTCCTTTAGATTCGGATTTCCCCATACTGTCCCATTTAAAAAAAACACTCTGTATAATGAAAATTCTGCGTTGTGATACATTGTATGAAATGAGTTTCTAACTTGTATTTCTGTAAAACAAGGGGACACCAAAAAAAACACCAATATGTCCAATCATCTCTACGGCAGCACAATTTAATATCTCTGGCTGGTCACTTTGTGTTGTTTTGTTATGGACGTGTTCTGCGTGACGCAGTCACGGGCGTGTTGTGCTCAGCCTAGGAGCTCTTTCATGGAGCCGTTGCGCGTCGCATTAACGCTCTCATGGGCCTGTTTGATTGCTCCGCGTCTCCATGACAAAGCCTCAGCACGCGCGCATCTACCCGCAGGCACAG
This sequence comes from Acleris holmiana, assembly GCA_949316455.1. Classification (NCBI taxonomy): domain Eukaryota; kingdom Metazoa; phylum Arthropoda; class Insecta; order Lepidoptera; family Tortricidae; genus Acleris; species Acleris holmiana. The sequence continues at coordinate 20,575,633 of OX438774.1, forward strand.
CAAGCAGCTGGCGGCGGGCGCGGGCGCGGGCTCGCGCGCGGCCACCTTCATCCCGCCCGCGCACCTGGCGCTCCCCGACCAGGTGGACTGGCGCAAGAAGGGCGCCGTCACCGAGGTCAAGGACCAGGGCAAGTGCGGCTCCTGCTGGTCCTTCAGCACCGTGAGTACCTCATCTGGCACCCGCCACCTTTCATCTACCAGACACTGCCTATGGACAAACTAGACTACTCTTGCAAAATGCTTTGATAACATACTCGTAACTATTATCGTTCCCATCCAATGTTTCGCATTTAGTTATTAAATAACAGTTCTGCAACGTATCGTTCAATAACTTGAGTAGGTACATTTTCATCAAATGTAAAATTCCTAAATTCCTTTTTTGTGGTTATGTCGCCGTCGTTTGCCCAAAGAAAATACCTATAGAAAAATGTACGTGCCAATCATCGCCACTTGGCGTAATTCGCTGCTTGACCGACTTGCCAGCGGTTCCAATTCCCACAATATTAATAAGGAAGGTCCGACGCTCCAGCCTGCCCCAACCACTCTGTTCACTCAGAGTTAACCTTCAAAATTGAAATTAAATGTCTAAATATCACTAATATCAACTTTAGCTTGATACATTGCGTTAACAATGAGGGAAAACGTTACAATACATTGAACTATTGAAAGTGCCACCATCATTAAATCAAACTCTTTTGCCAAGCTTAGCGTCGCGGTCCACTATTCCCAAGCAGTATGAACTACATTCTGTTAATAATAGCAAAACTGTGTAGAATTCGTTTCGGCAGATGTAAACAATCGACCGACGCTCCGCCAGCGTTGACAGTCACGATCTTAACGCAAACAAAGGTCAGGCCGACACGAGGGAAACATGAAACATCGCATCACGCGACAACTGTAGCGATCTGTGGATAACATCGTTAATTATACCTAAAGTACTTCCAATATTCCGAAAACATTTCGAACGCAAAGCACAAAAATGTTGTTATGTTTGTAAAATGTTTCTACGCAAAAAACATTGCATAGTTGACTTTTTCCTCAAGATCGATCTCCAGACAGGGGACCCATAAGCATGATTTTTATTAAAATTGCTTCATTGCTATTTCAAGAGCGCTCTTTATCCTTACTCCCCTGTTTGTTTCTTTTTCACAGTTGTATCTTCAATCGATCGACGTCAAATATAGTAGAGATAGTAATTATAGCACAGACTGACGTGGGGTGCGTTTTATCCCCTATAGTTGAATAGTTCCATCAAAAATAGCAATTAGTTTTCATTGATTCGATGTAAGTTCTTTGTGTCGGTCATTCCATTGCTCGTTATCGGTGGATTAGGAACATATGCGGGCTCTGTCATATTTATCTGCAGTGAATGACGGAGCGATACGAGGAAACTCAATCCCGATGCGTACAGCTGTGAGTTATCAAACCACGAGCCGGTTACTAGCCCAGCGGTGTTGTGCTCGCCCGCATGAGTTTTTGTGAGGGGATGACGCAATCCCAGCGGCTGTTGCATTTTGAGGACTAAAGGCTACGCCGTTAAGTTGCTATCTCTCTGGCCATGCCATGGCGGTTTCGTTTAAATAGTTATTATAACTGCGACCGCACAAATGCGACTGCTATGATTCAGTTTTTGTTGTGTTGTTTATAATGAGAATACTGTTTCATGAACAAATCATCGTCTTGGCGTACAAACTTACTCCTTACATCTGATTCCAACAAACAATTTACTGTCTTAACCCGCTGTTACATTGTTAGTGAAATTTGATCACACCTGTATCCATAATAACTCGTTATAGTCGGTACTTAACCAATGCGTAGTAATTGTAAATCCTTTATCATCATTGATTTGCGATTGAACCCTCGCGTTGATGTACCTATTTAAAACTTATCAACATGAAACACCCAAAGACATAGGCATAATAGGTATCATATTGATTGTCCTAATGTTTCGAATGTCTGATAGTAAAGCTTAAACTCTATTATCATTATCCTTTTATAGTGCCATAAATGCGAAAATACTTATTTCGTCTTAATTTGTTTGTCCAACGCTCCGACTGATGGATATGTTTGGTACATAGATAGTTTATACCGTTTATGGCCCTTAGATGGACCTATGTAATTTTTTATCCTGGAACTAGCGATTAACTTGGTCAGCTGATATGTTAGTGCGCGGTATTGAGCGGTCGACGGTCGCGGTGAGTCACCGCCGTCTCCCGCGAGCACACAACGCGGTCTCGTACGTAAACGGAACACTGGGCTGTTGTATCGTTAACAGACTCGTATGCATTGTGTCTTAAGATTGTTTCTTTGGTCAGGCGAGTGCATTCTGTACTTCCTTGTTTTACAAAAATCGTCTGACAATGGCCGGTTACTTACAATTGTCTTTGGGATAGTCAATAAATTCAGAAAGTCCTGATGAAAATCCTAACATTACCGTTATAATTATGTAAACAATGGTTTAAAAAAACCAGCGCACCGCGCGGTTAATACTCGTAGAGATAACGACCCGGCCTTTCCCGGTGCGAGCAACTCGATAATCCGAACAAATCAACAACAGAGGAAGTCCGGATGGAAGGCCAAAGGGCCAGGCACGTCCAGACAGACTTTTATTTTCATCCAATATAAACTTGCCCAATGGATATTTGACATCAGTAATACCAGTAACATGCCCGCCCCTTATTCTTAATAATTATTCATTCATATCATTTATTGCATTTATGTGTTTCAAACATTATATTAGTCCAACATAAACCCTGTAAGGGTGCAGCAATTTAATTAATTAGTAATTTACACAAACTTAAGCTTTGTAGGTACTTGTGATTAATACCTACATAAAGTCTAAGAATTCATGCAACGTGTAAAAACTATTATCTAATAGAAATTCCTTTGGTTTTCTGTAAAATAATTTATCTTTCTCCATTTGCCTTATGTTCGGTGGTATTTTATGGTCTACTTTGATCGCCGTGTGGCAAGTCCCTGAACCAACCATTTTCATGTTAGTGAATGTACTTAGTAGCTGGTTCCTTCGTCTTCAATTATGAGGACTAAGGTGTTTGTCTCTAGATCTGTTAACCCTTTGAACGCCAATAACGCCTAAAGTAGTCACGAGCTGTCTTGCCTACAACGCCACCGACTAAGTGTCGGTGTCGTTGTCACAGGTACCGTTTAAAAGAGACGTTATTTCGTATGGATAAAGTTAATTTACATTATTTTTATGAGTGACGCGATAATTCAATGCTTTGATAGAGATAACAAAAACAGACTAATTATGAATGTGTGTCACCACACAACTAATTCTATTGTACGGTTCAGGAAAGGGGTCGAAGTGCACGTGAGTCAACACTACGGCCGGTGACTTTATTCGCGTAATGTTTGTATTGAATCATGTATGTATGTATGTATAGTGTGTACTGTCTACTTGTGTCAAATTGTCGTTAGTGTTTGTTATGTTACCTGTTGCCTGTTTACTGTTACTTGTTTTTTCTGTTAATTAAGGTTAGTTTTTTAAGTCAGGGTCCCTCTGAAAATCAGCGCCGCGGTTTGACTGCGGCACAATGCTGAGAGGGATCCTGTTCAACGCAATGATTTCTGTTTTTCATATGTTTTTTTTTTTTTTTTTTGTTGTGTTGTGTAGTGTGCGTTGAATAAATATTTTCTATTTCTATTTCTTTTCTATTTTCTATTGCGGATTGCGGTGACTAAAACTTATTTGCCTATTCGTTAAATATGATTAAAACTTTGAATACATTAGGCTTTTGACCACTTTATTTCGGCTCTGCGATTGAGTGCGTGGAGTCATTTCAATTCATTTAGGAATAGATAATTTAATCCAATACACTGGATCAAATAACGCACTGGTATCCTGTATCAACTTTATATTCAATCAACTCTTATCTTGGCACTTTAATATATCTCTATAGCAACTCGTCCACGGTCGGATAATATGTTGACGAAGCACTTTGAGAACAGCTGCTCCACATGTCCCCCTGCACCTAGGTAGAATACACAGTATAATTTAGACAAATTTACAAGTTCCTATTTCTTTTGACCTCTAATAAAAATCACTCCTCATATAGGTACTTTACATGTATTCGGGATGGGTTCTCTATATTATAGAGTAATTTGCATGTGTAATGTGTCGCCTGGGCCTCTATTCAGGTGCGTTAAAACGATATCGTGTTTGACACGTTTAAGAATCGTTTATGTCACAGTCGCCATTATTGTAAATGACATAAGAGTTATCAAAACGTTGACAATACGGAAACACGTCAAATACGATATCGTTATAACGCAGTTGAATAGAGGCCCTGTAGACCGGAGGAGGGCTGTGTTTAAAATTTACAATCCATTACACTTCTTCAAACACTCCATTTAAAAGATCTCCTCTTTGAACAGACCGGCGCATTGGAAGGACAGCATTTCCGCAAGAGCGGGTTCCTGGTGTCGCTGTCGGAGCAGAACCTGATCGACTGCTCGGCGGCGTACGGCAACAACGGCTGCAACGGCGGGCTCATGGACAACGCCTTCAAGTACATCAAGGACAACGGCGGCATCGACACGGAGAAGACCTACCCCTACGAGGCCATCGACGACAACTGCAGGTACCTGATACACCGGCGCGGGGAACTGGGCTCTGAAAGGAGCGTGTCGACCGTTAAACTAGACTAGTTCCATTTTCGGCACTTTGGCCGAGACTACCAATATGTATAAGCGTACCTTGGATTTCACCGCTTCTGTAACAGTTTATAACGATGGGACTGTTTTATTTTAATAGAAGGTAGAAGGCACACGAGCACTCAGGCCACCTGATGGCAAGTGGAATTTGAGACCCATAGACATTTGAATTCTCAAGACTATAATCCTAAGACCTCAAATACCTCTATGCTAGTAATTTCACCGGTTGTCTTATCCCCAGACTGGACTACAACAATGCGAACACTGCTGCTTGGCGGTAGGGTATTGCATAAGATGATGGTAGCGATCAGGACAGACCCTGCACAGGGCCCTACCACCACTAGAATGTCTTTTTTTTTTTTTACAAATATAACGTCCTTTTTTGGTGTTAATGCCTTGTTTATAATATAAATAAAAGTAGATTATCTTCCTGATCAACAAAATAGAATCATCACATTGATAAAAATAACATTTACAGATTAAAAAACCATTTACAACGGTAATTAACGTTGCACAATTGAAGATAAATGTAATATTTTTTTTTTTTTTTTAATTTATTTAGAACACATACAGTCATATACGAATGCGATATAGAAGTACTTTGTACTAAACAATATAAGTAATCTTTATGTAAACCTCGTTTGATCGCATATGTAGTTTCCTTTTTATGAGTCATAAATCATTATATTTTCAATGAAAGTCTGCACTGTATGACGCACATATAACATATTGGTGTTACGAATCTTATGATGCTTCATTTGAAATATAATGTGTTATCCTTAATGTTATTGAACGCATTATTGCTTTTCCTTTATTTGGATAACCACAGAACGAAGGCTATTGAAGTTTTGAGGTCGTTCCAATGTTGATTACGCGCTTGAGGAAGTAGTTGTTATTCAACTAGTCGCTCACGCCAGAATCAGTTGAGCCTCGAGAGGAATCCACTTCCGGACGTCCTTCCTAGCCGGCGGCGTAGGTTCCAAGTTCATTGAAACTGATAACGGGGTTATGTACGCAGGGTCGAATGCTTCTTATTTGGGAAAAATGCGCCAGTGATGGTTTTCATCGTGTAACCTGTTGTTAAGACTTAAGGAATGTAGGGTAAATCATTTAAGGGACGCGAACTTTGTGTGTAGGTAGTCCTTAAATCATCACAACAACTATTGACGCGAACATGTGTCACACACGTATGAAAACTCGAGACTGAAGTAATCCAGCTTATTTCCTATAAATGCATAATGATGGGTCATAATCAATAACTTTTTTATTTCTGAACCCGTAAACTTTTCAGGATTGTTATTAAACAAACGTAAGCTAACGGGTTCATACAATGTCCTTTAAAAAAACCCTGAAAGTTTACAGTTTTATTAATAAAACCAATATATTATCCTCATTATATAATTAGTTATGATGGTTACCCATTATGCATTTTGAACTTTATATATTGTGATACGAGCACAGTTTTAATGGTTACATATAAAACTTTAGTGCTCTGTTATCTTTCGTTATAAAGTTAAGACTTTCCACAGTTCTAATTAGAACATTTAAATCTATGGATTCAATGTCTTTTATATTGTAAAATCGATGTCCTCGTTCACGCGCATAAGATCAAGCCGGTTGTATTGTTGAATGGCCAGAACATAACATTATATCTAAAGCCCATCATCATTAACAGGAAGCGGAATGTGATAGTCTAAAATTGAAATATCATTAAGAATAGAACATTGTATTTCATCGACATAACCACTTATCGATATTGTGTATCTAATCAGTAATCTCTTTGTTATTTTAGTTTTTGATTTTAAATGTGAATGGCATTCTTAATTCGCTATCAGTAATCATTTCCAACAATGTTAAGCCCGAAGATTTAATGTGTAAATGTATATTTTTTACGTAGAGCATGATTTATCGATAGGAATCAGAGTTCCGCACCATGGACAACCCCAAAGTAGAGTTGAACCGTTGTCGTTCCCCTCGCCAGGTACAACTCGTCGAACTCGGGCGCGGACGACGTGGGCTACGTGGACGTGCCGGCGGGCGACGAGGACAAGCTGCAGGCCGCCGTGGCCAGCGTGGGGCCCGTGTCCGTCGCCATCGACGCCAGCCAGGAGAGCTTCCAGTTCTACCACGACGGCGTCTACTACGACGACAACTGCTCCTCCGAGAACCTCGACCACGGGGTGAGCCACTCCCACATTTAAATCTTGAAAGACAATTTTCAATTACCCTTTATAATTATACGATCATAAAAAATCGTTCCATAAAAAGTTTTGGTTTCTTTCTTTCTGTTCGTCTGTGAGTTTGCCCTGAATAGGTTCCGAAACGGAATACAATAACATTTTCAGGGATCAAAACTAATATTTCGTTTTGATCTACCCTAAAAAGAGGAAAGATATGAGTTTTGGTGTGTTGGTAAAGAATAAACTCAAAAAGTAACGGACCGATTTCATAAATTCTTCTACTATAAAAATGCTACATTATCACAGGGTAACATGACGCGGGCAACAGATAGTACTTATCTAATAACATTCAAAACATATAAATATATATATTAGTAAAGCTATTATTGTTAAACCGAAGATAATCGAAAACAGGTCGCTAGTAGTATCATTCCTATTATTTTGAATTTGAATACTTTCCATCTCTGAACCGTAGGATTATTAATAGATAGTGAAAGTAATAAAAACTATCGTAACTTAATCTAAAATATATTCCAACAACAAACGCGGTCACTCGGCCATCCGCATATAAATATAAACAAATAGACCTGCTTATCGCTCACGTATTCTTGAAATATAACTATTACTGATTAAGGCTGTGGTTGTGCCGAGTCATGTAACAACTGACGGTAATATACGCTTCAGGTTTATCTTTTATTATAATCGGATGTTTTTGTATTGGCCTTGTTGATTTACGACATTGTATGACTCTTTATAACAGCAATACACACACAACATACATAACATTACGCCTTCATTCCCAGAGTGGGGTAGGCAGAAATACCAACAACTCTAAAAACATTTGTTTTAATTTTGTAACCACATTTTGTACAATTAGGCCAAGATGTTTGTTTGTTGTCATTAATGTGACAAGTTGCAAGTACATAAATTGACAGTCTGATGAAAATACTGATGTGCTGCAATCAATTTTGTCTTAGATCAAGTTATCCGTTTTAGAATATTCGTAACGTATAATGATTAAAAAGTACTAAAAATCGTATATCTAGGCCATAGTGGTCATTCCAGTACATTTTATATGTATGAGGTGTATAAATTGATAAAGGCGAAGAGTCGAGGTCTTTTAATGTATCACTTGTTTTATTGTATTTTTTTGATGTTCATATCATCATCAAACATCTTTTTAGGCAAGTAACTGCTGTGCTCAGAGATATTTTAGAGGCAATTAACTTTTTGAAATATTTTTTGTATGAATAATCGTCAGTAAGTGGGTCGTGCGGGCGCGAGGCTGTTTAGTGTCCGCGACGGTCCTGTAAGAGTGTGTGTGTGTGTGTCGCAGGTGCTGGTGGTGGGGTACGGGTCGGACGAGCGCGGCGGCGACTACTGGCTCGTGAAGAACTCGTGGAGCCGCACGTGGGGCGACCTCGGCTACATCAAGATGGCGCGCAACCGCGACAACCACTGCGGCGTCGCCTCCGCCGCCTCCTACCCGCTCGTCTAGCGCCGGGCGCCGTAGCCAATACGATGCACTGCTCGCCTTGTTCACCACGGCCAAAACAAACATACTCAAAACCATGTCTGCATATACAATCTGCGCGTCTCCGCTAAAATGCTGTTTAAAACGGCATCTGTTTAATCGTCACTCAGTATTTTAGCGGAGATGCGTTATATATCACTGGCCTTGTACCTTTTATTATGAACAGCATTTATGTTGTTCTGATTAACGTAGAGCGAGAGGGACGGCTAAAGCTCTCGTCTTCACTCCTCAACTTTAACTTGATGGCTCCCTCGTGGAGATCCAACGCTTGTCATAAACCTGAATATTAATCGTACATTGCTTTGTGTGTTGAAAAACTTGTTAATTTACTTCTAGCCAGGTGCCAGTGCCAGATATTTTGTTATTATAGTGATGTCAACAGTACTGTTAGTTTTTGTACTTAGTGTAAGCTTTTCTAATATTTATATCAGTATGTTGTGCTTCTGAACGCCGTTTAAGACCAATTGTAGTGTGTAAGCCGACGGGGAGGCCACGACGACGTCTCTAAAGTGTATTTTAGTCTCCCCGGTGTCATTCAGTTGTTGCCGTGAAACATGACGCTGGTTATTTGTAAGTTGTGGTAGCGATATCTCTAAGTTAGATCTTAAATTCATCTTTATAATGTAATGTGATATTATTGTGCGGCTGTTTCAGAAATATGCAAATATATTTTATAAAAAAGTTTTATGTTTTATTTCACTATTTTCAATAGACCGCACAAATCCTTTCACAATTCAAAATTTGAATTTCTTTGACGACACGGTGGCCTAGTTGGGAGTTAAACAGAAATATTGTTATACGCTAAAGACGGACCCTGCTCTATAAATCCCTTGTGAATAGGCTATCCTTGGGGTCTAAGATACTTAACCCTCCCTTTAACCTTTTGACGCTATACAAAAGACGACACTCACACGCTAATGACAGCTGAAAACCAGAGCTAATGTCAACCTTGCCTCATAGACACTCGGGTCGAATTTGTGCTGGCAATCATGACTGAAATATCCGTCGTTGGCGTTTAACCAATGGCGTTGAAAAGGTTAAGGGGACCGATCCAACCGAAATGTTGCACTGCTTCTTAAGCCTTTGCTTTTTTTTGAAACAATTTATGAAGTGCCACGACTTGGTAGTTTTTAAGGCATTTAAATCCCAGCCATTCCATAACATTGGTAATAGTCGTGATATCGAATTGTGGGAATAATTTACAAATAGCAATCCTGCATTCATGATTGACAGCAGGCTGTTAGGAGCGGATAAGCGACGACCTGTCATTCCCACTGGTAAGACCCACGAAAATTTTCAATAGTTTAAAACTAATCTTGACGTATAAAGTAATTTTACACGCAGCACACAACATCACGCCTTTATTCCCAGAGTGGGGTAGGCAGAGCTACAGAAATACCAACGACTCTAAAATACTGGTTGATAGTTCTGTAACCACATTTTGCAGAAGTAGGCAAGATGTTTACCAGTGTATTAGTGCCAGGTTGCAAGCCCATCGCCTAACAGTACTACAAGTCCTTATTCCCTTAGTTACCTTTTGCGACATCCACGGGAAGAAGGAGTGGCACTATTCTAACCACACGGGCTAAAAAAATGTAAAGTAATTTTGACACGAAGAAATAAATATCAGGGGACAAATTAGGGATAACACAAATTGACCTAGTGTCGAATCAAACTTGAGCCTTGTACTATGGATAACGATAAGAGCGGATACCCATTGGGCGCTTTCAAACGCGCGCTTTGCCAACGCGCGTTTTGAGAACCAGGAGTTCGTCAAACTCGCGTTCACATATTTCCGTACGAACGCGCGTTGCGCAGGCGTCAGCCGCGCGCTTCGAGAGACATGCGCAGCCATTTTGCCGTACACTCGATCGCGCGCTTTCGTGTATGCCCGATTATAAAAATTGGGTGATAAAGAAACGAAATTGGAAGGAGATGGTATGCTCCATTTCCTAACTGGAAACGCCTGGACACCCTGCGAGCGCGCGTTAGACGCGGCGCTAAGCGCGCTGCATGCTCGCGTCCAGCGCGCGCGTAACGCAATGCCGAGCGCCTAATGTGTACTCGCTTTAAGCATATGTAAGTAAAGAGAAGTACCTACGTATAATATGTCAAATAGGTTCTTTGTAACAAATACTTGCAAATAAATGTCCTAGCCAGACCGTTGAACTTTACAAAAATACATGTAAAGATAAACCACACTTAGTAGGGCAATTTTGCCGTCATTGTTTCTTTTGCATATAAAATGTTTTTTTTTTCATTAACACGGAAACAATCTAATTTTTCTTCTATTTATTTACTTACTGTGTGGTTGCCGAGTTAGAGTAGTGCCACTCCATGTCTTCCCGTGGAGTCACAATAGATCTTACTGCCGAGTGGATAAGGTTTAATAACGACAGCAATATTATTAAAACAAAAGCGTAAGCAAAAGTACCTACAGACTACAGACCATGTTCTTCATTTAATTAGATAATAACGAAGGGAATAAGACCAAAAACACTTCCTCGGGAGACACAGCGATAATATTTTTATATTAACCACCCGCCAAGCTATAGTGTTTGCATTGTTGTGTTCCGGTGTGGGGATAAGACAACCGGTGAAATTAGAGGCATTTCATCTTAGTCCTCAGGGTTGGCAACGCATTTGAGGTCTTAGGATTATAGTCTTGAGAATTCAAATGTCTATGGGTCTCAGATTCCACTTACCATCAGGTGGCCTGCACCGGAACACAACAATGCGAACACTGTTGCTTGGCGGGTCGTTAATGGATAAGATGGTGGTAGCGATCCGGACGAAACTTGCACAGGGTCCTACCACCACTCAACCTACCTTTTATTTTATGTTATTTACTTTTTATTAGACTATAATTAGATGACACTGGGCTTTTGGACATGTACTTTTTATCTTAAGAGATTTTAATAAATTAATATGTAAATAAACATGTATATCGACATATTATTTATCGATATCAAGTCCCTAGAGCGTGCCCCGAGTTACCACGAGCATGCTTATGAGTTCAACCGTACTTTCTATCACTCAAGTAAGTACAATAGTCAACAAGCGCACCCCGCCCCGCACAAGTTTACCGTGCGCCGCCTCCATGGTTTTTATTGCACTCTAAAAGTTGCCTTTAGCCACCTTACGTGAAATCCTTCAGTAGGCTCTATAAGTATAAAATAAATACGGCTGATACTATCTATGGGTACTAGCTATAGACAACGATAAACATACTAATAAGTACATAGAAAACAACCAAGACTCTGGAACAAATATTCGCGCTCATCAGACAAATATCTGCCCTTACCGGGATTTGAAGCCAGGACCGCAGGCTTCGGAGGCAGGGTCACTCCCAACTAGGCCAACGTGTCATCAGTATGTAGCTACATCGGCGCGAAGGCCTGCTCATTACCATCAAAATAACGAATTCGCAACTTGTAGACACAAGCAAGAAAGAAAGTTGACATTTATAACAACGAACACAGAAAATTCTACTAATATTATAAATGTGAAAGTGTGTGTGTGTTAGATTGTTACTCTTTGACACTGCAACAAATTTGGATTGGAGATAGCTTACACCCTGGATTAATTACTAATTACTTTTTATCCCGGATAAGTTTAAATAAGTTTCCGAGAGAATATCTATAATCGAAATTTCACTAAAATTCAAGTGCAAGTGCTAGGTTACGCTAGTTGTGACGACATACGTTACTTGCGTTAAAATAAAATAAGACGAATAAGTATCTAGAAAACTAACGAATCGAATAAGTACATGTTATTTGGTAGATATGGTAAAAAGTATTCAAAATGCCCCCCTCCGCCAAGTTCTTGCACTCGACTACCAACCAAACACGCCGCACATCGCTGCTAGTCATCCATCAGAGCCGCTCGGTGAAAACACGGAAGGTGACAATACGTTATTCAACGACAAACAAAAACATAACACGGACCTTTATTGACATTTCTAAAAGCGTACGTCCTGGAGTAAACTCACTTCCCCTGAACTCTGCGAGAACAAAAGAAAACAAGGCGCTCATTATCTAGGGTAATTAATTTGTGATGAAATGGCGCAATTAGCGGAACCGTCGAAGCGCGTGACGAGAGGACCTCGGACCTCCGATAAGGCCGCGCCAACTGCGCAGCGCTGCGACCTGGCCCACTCACTGATAGTTGTGTTAGAGATCATTGACGTTTGCTGAACGGCTAACATATTTTCTTACAAATGGCTATTTTAGCTACTTTCAACAAAATGTGTACCACCTTAGAAGAGGTCACTAGTAGAATGACTCGGTCGCAAAATTACCGACTCGCAAAATGACCCCATCGCTTGTAGCCCACATCTCAAAATGTCTGAATCGTAAAATGACCACATCGCCTGTAGCCTACTTCTCAAAACGTCCGAGTCGCAAAATGACCACATCGCTTTTAGCCTACTTCTCAAAATGTCTGAGTCGCAAAATGACCACTTCGTTTGCGTTACTAGGTAGGTTAGGTTCGTTAGGTAACTTCAAATGCCCGAAGGGCAAATTTCCGGGGCTGCGTCGACTTTGCTAAGACAGGCATAAAATGAAAAAGCAAAGTGGTCATTTTGCGGCTCAGTCATTTTGAGATGTGGGCTACAAGCGATGTGGTCATTTTGCGACTCGGACGTTTTGAGAAGTAGGCTACAAGCGATGTGGTCATTTTACGACTCAGTCATTTTGACATGTTGGCTACAAGCGATGTGGTAATGTTTCGATCTAGTCACTCTACTAGTGACCCCTTAGAACCTGGCGGCAACAACGTGTCATGTTTATTACTTATATCATAAATAATGCGTGCAATCATGTGGCCTTGTTGTTGTCGCGACAGGTCTTCGGGCTCCACGTTGGTCGCGATTATAGTTAGTTATTATTATTTATTAGTTGACTATTATTCTGTGCCTAAGCTTTTCCTCGCAACTCGAAGTCCGCGTAGAACTTGTTTATCGTTATTCTATCTCTCTCAAAACGAAGCGAACTTAATCAGAGGCTCCACATGGTTTGTTAAGATCGTATCTGAAGGTGTCTGCTTATTCAGACCATTCCGACGTAATAAATGATATGTACGTAACGGTTACTAATTGTTTTGATATTTATGGGCTTACTCTAAGCTGGTATTGCCGGTACCCCGGCATTGTGGCGAGGTTCTGTAGAAATAATAGCATAGTTAAGTATGACTAAACACGAGGGAGCCTACAACAACAACAACTAATCAATTCAAAGAAAAATTCGTCCACTCCCCAAACAATCGAAACAGCTGTGCAGGCTTGAAGGAACTATAGCCTGTTGTTACTGCGAAGTCTAGAACTAACCCGAGCAGCGATGACCTCACGTGAACATTACTCACGGATATTACGAGGAGTATCGAGCGCGCGCCCCCAATGACTAAGCTTTATTTACAGAAGATATACCAATTAAAATCTTGACAAAGAAATTAAATTCCGAGTCTGTTAGCAACGGCTCTATTGTTGTAGTTTTATGTGCCGATTTAATTTATGGAAATATAATTTTATTAGAGTAAGTACCTACTTACATGTCTAATATTTTCATGATAGTAGGTTTATTGGGGTTAAATTAGGGTCACATTTAACGATATGAAAGTAGGACTTCCAGCTGAGATACATAATTAAATATGGCTTAGAGAAGCGCAATATTGGTGGTGTTGTTGCCAGGGCTTAGGGCGCTGCGGGCAGGGAGCTGTTAGATGCTCCAGATGCGCCAGCTTATCCCGTAGAAACCAAGATCACGTGGCGGTTCGCGTTTATGACAACGGCTCGGCATCGCAGAGCTAGTCTCGTCTCGTCTCGAGCCCCACTCGTGAATATCACCCGATATGAAACAAGACATAGTCAAATAAAATGGAATCTTGACTAATGAAATTAACCGGTGGCTTTAGGTGTCGAGTCGTGGAGAACGCCCATCTGGAATAAGATACGCTAGGATAACCCCGACGAGGATGAGACGAATCACAAGCTCGTGTATGAGAGTTGGGACTTCCTTGTAAATTCATTTGTTTAAACGCATGCAAGTTGTCAAGTTCTTTAAATTAACCGGAAAACTAGAATGTTTTTGTATTTGTCGGGTTTGTTATGATTATCATAGCACCGCTATATCACGCGTCGTTGAGGGTGCTTTTGTTAAGAGACAGGTGTCCTTTTGTCAGGACATAAGATACTTTTTATCCCGGAAAATTTAACAGTTCCCGAGGGAATAGCGATAAAAGAGGTATTTGACATTATATAGACATCAGATTGTGATTTAATAGTGTCGTCTACATACACATAAGGAGAGTCGCCGAAAACTAATTTAACGCGTACGAAGTCGCGGGCGTCTTCTAGTTCATAAACATAATTTAAATCAACAAAAAGTCGTGTACAGTATTTCTGAATTATTAATATCTTTTGCACCAAAATAAGTACAAATAGTCCTAATGCCATATCGATTTCCCCACTAAGTACATAATAGAACAGTCAGCAGCAGAAGTAGCTACGCAACCGAACAGCCCAGGGTGATCTGCACTCGCCTCTATTGTCAAGAGAATACGTCATGTTTTGGATCATTTTGAGTATGTTATTCTGCTTATAGCTAATTTTGATGCAGACTGTTCTAATAGTACTTTTTATATACAGGTGTCCCAAAAACCGACGTCAGCCATACATAGGTGATAGGGCAGCTTTTAAGGTAACGATTTAATCCCATATGTTCAGCGATTTTTAGTACTTTTCGAGATATCGATCATTTTATTAGGAATTAATTGTAGTTTTTCCTTATGTCCATGTTACGAAAAAAAACCCTTAAGTTCACGTATTATTTCAATACTTTTTCAGTGGTTTCTTACATCGATATAATCATTATGAACCACAGAATTATATCGATATAGTTCTGTGTTATGAACTTAGAATGTTTTTAAAGCTACTTTCCAATTATTTTTTTATCACAACTTTTTGTGTAATCACAGTTTGTTTTCCATAGTACATGAAAAGGGAACTAGGGTTCACTTAGTATCCCCGAAAGTACTAAAAATCGCTGAACAAATCGATATCGATCGGGTTAAATCGATAGCGTGTGAGCTGCCCTATCACCTACTTCGGCTTGATGTCGATTTTTGGGACACCTGTATTACCTAGTATTAAGTTCGCTGTTTATGGCTGTTGCTAATGTTAATACTGCTTGTACTATTACTTATTCTGTGATACTGCTCATGATGTGCCAACACCTAAGAAAATTTAAACAAAATAAAAAGGACTAAACTTTTGTAACATTGTATTTTATTTTGTGTAAATAAAAGCCAACGATTGACACGGATGAACGTTTTATTGTAAAACGAAGCTATCCACAGAGCGGGGCGCGCCGCCTATAGAGGCGGCTGTATAGACAGGTTCAGCTAGGAGGTTGCCATAGACAATAATCCTATGGGCAAGTGAGACGAGGGGGCTGGGCCTTTGGAGACTTAACACACTCACTGCCGCTTAACCTAACAAATTAAAATTCTGTGTATTTATGTGCAATTTTGACACCCGCTAATCTATCCTATCCCACACAACTTTAAAAATGTACAATTTCCGATTTTACAAAATTGTACGGTATTTCATTGAGTAAGTTGTCAATTTTGTCGAGTTGTCCACTTGAAGAGTTCTGTGGGATAAGCCTAGGCCCGTATTATGGTCGCGTTTATCGTATCGCACTGAATAAAGCTTCCGGATCGTTTTAAATAAAAATGTACATCGCTAAAGGTTTAATGAAAACAAAAATCACGATCGCGTCCTTTGTGGAACGAAAGTTAGTCATACAAACTATATGGGTAACTCTCGTAGGAACCAATTAAGTTCTGTTTTAATTATAGCCCTTAACTATGTACAATTTTTTTTAAACGTCCCACTTGTCACTTTCGCACTGGTACTTGTCCAAAAGTGACGGTTGTTTTACCTTTCAGAACCCACTGACATCCTAAGGTGTCATACCCTTAAATACTAATTTCGAACTTTGTTTTCATTGACAAAAGATTTTAAATTCTAATTTTAATGATTCAATTAAAATGTGTCATGGGTTCTAAAAGATTTATCCACGTTTAGTCATGCGATAAACACCGCTATAATAAGCTTCCTGGTGTGCCCTCGGCGAGTGTGTTAGGGTGGAATCACCTCTATCAGCACCGATTCGCATTTCGTCTATAGAAAATGTCTGTTAATTATGAAGATGCGTACGCATGCGAAAGGAGAATAGATGCGTACGCATTTTTATACAAAGTAGCTATTTTCTATAGACAAAATGCGAATCGGTGTAGATAGATGTGATGTGATTCCACCCTTAGCATCGGTTGTACGGGCGGCATCAGCACATCGTGACGAGAACCGCTAATAACATCGTAAAGACAGGCTCAATCGCTAAACCTCTGCCAGGACAGTTAATCTATTGACTAGATTTAGAAACCGATAAATGTTTCTACGCTGCTGTCCCATGGATACCTATTCTTTAAGCTTGTACCATGGTAAATTGTATGTCATCATGCAGCAAATAAAATGACACGCGAATAAGCAAAGGACTGTTTTATGGAATTAAAACATAATCACGCCGAGTGCCAAAATAAAAGGTGCTAATAAATATCCTTCAAGGTGCTATAGATAGTATAAAATAAAATATAGTAAGCTGCACATGGCTGCACCAAAACCAAATGTTTACAGTATCTATTAAAGGGCTTTATGCCGTTGCTATGGGTCGAGAGTCTGGGAGGAACGTCTCCAGCGGACACTTCCTCGGCGGCTAACCTAACACCGAAGCGACCGCCGGCCCGCTAGCGGCCGTATGAGCCATTTGAGTCCACACATTTAAACACTAAACTTATCTAGCCTTAACAATATAATATATTTACAAAATCTACACATATAATATAACCAAATACAGAAAACGTTACATAAATACAATCACCTCCATTGTCATCATCTTTGATTTGGCACAATTTTACGTTTCACATTCGCTCATTCCTAAAATACCAGATTCCCAAACACCAGATTCGAGATACGAGTATTGCATACAAAAAGCACGCCATTGACGGGTATTTCCGTCATGACTGACAGCGCCAAGTAGACCCGAGTATCTATGAGGCAAAGTTGACATTCGCTCTGGTTTTGTATTTGACATAGTGTGGAAAAGGTTGAGCAGCATACTCCCCGAGAGCGGACGAGGCGCGGCGGAGACGTTTATACATGCTTGTTACTAACTTGCAATGTTTGTATGTATGTTCGGGTCAAATCTTGCAAGGAAGATTTGACCCATTTTCCGGGGACTTCATTTTATGGCATCATTGAGCTGGTCTGATGATCGAGTCGGAAGGTGGTGACAGGATCTCCGCTATACTTAACGTAGACCCGCAGTGTTTGGACTTATTAGGTTGGTCTTGATAAGCAATAAAATATTTTTCAAAAAAGTACAGGCGGCAACAAAAGCTTGTCTCAATAATTAAAGTTATGACAGAAACTTTTTGTATGGGAGCGCGCCGCACCGCGCCGCCTCCGCTCTTTTAAGATTCCAATAATTACATTGACAAGCTGGTGTTTTAAAACTGGTATTTCAAGAAGAACGTTAACATTGAGTTCGCTGTATCGCCAGTGAGGACCGTCACAGTTGTCTTCTACTTAACTTTATAGTAAAATTACGATGAATTACAAATAACACGTTTCTATGTACAGTTTTCATAATTATGATTTTGCATATTCCTCAGCGGAGGGAAATAATACTGGATTTGAATGACGTGTTATAGTTTAAACTTTTACATACAAGACGAGCGTATGACTCTATGCACTTGTAAATTAAAACATACGTAAATATTAACCTTAAAAGTTTGTTCCATCATGCAAATACAAACGCAGTGCAGGGCGTTGATTCTCTTATACAATGCGTGCATGGTGTCGTCGACAAATTATTTATTAATTAGTCGTGACTCTGCCTGCAATCCACGAGCATGCTGGTCAACTTTAGCTCGCGGGGTATTCGTCGACGATGCCACGGGCGAATTGTTTAGGAGAATCTACCTCTAGGTCCGAAATTGAAAGAAAACCATTTGTGAGAAGATACATCGATGATGATTTTACGATCGCCAGTGGGTTACTATTGTTTCGTCACTCAAATTGACGTTGTTTAGTAACGTAAGTGATATTAAATAGTGGGGCGCCTCATCGTGGACTGAGCACAATAATTGTCCGTTATCGTTGAATAATGAAAACGTCAAAAACTATCTTCATTTGTCTTATGGAAATAAGTATGAAACTTGCAGACAGACGTTGACCGCACATACATACATAACGAACCTTGAGGGCTGCAAGCGTGGGCGGCTCCAGGCGGGGGGCCCGGGGACTGTGCCACAAGGGCTAACCCTAAACTAAGGAAACAACGCCTGCGCCATTATTAAACTTTAGTCCAGCTTATCTTGCATCGATATCGCAATCATATTGTTGACGTTACGACAGCACTTAACGTTAAGTGAGTAAGGACCGAGATGTTTTTTTAATGGCAAGGCAAACGACCCATGCCACCTGGGCCCTGTTTTATATAATCACAATTTACAAGCGGGAGTTTCTTTCTAATTTTTTTTGTTGGAAAGAAAGTTCCGCTTTTAAGTAATTTGTAGCTTTATCCCATTACCCAGTAGCTGTACATCAGGGCCCTGTTTTATAAAGCTACAAGTTAAGCTTTATAGAACAGGGCCCTGATGTAACGGGTCTCAGGCCCCACTTACTACTTCAAACCTAAAGCCGGGTACGAATTAGAACAGCATCGGGTTGAGGCGCGCACCCCTATCTTGTTCTGCTTCGTCAGCGCTCACGCGGTGTGCGCGAGCAGCGAGCGGCGCGCGAGAGCCGCCGAGAGTCAGTCTCTTGACCGTGCTCGAAGGCGCCTCAGTGTGCGTGTCTCGCGTAATTTGGACATGTATCCGAGCGCGCCGCGGGCCGAACGACAAGTTCTAACTTGTCTCTGGTCGAGGCGACTTCTTCTTTTTGTTAATAATTCGTTGAATTATGATAAACACAGCCGCAGCTGTCATCGTGTCCCTCGCCATTTTGAACGATGCACAATGTCGGCTCGCGGCGAGCACACTGCCTCATCCGCGAACGTTTATGTACAATAATTTGGCTCGCGAGCAGCTCGCCGCGCGGGGCGAGCATGCCTCAGGCGGAGCCGCTCAGATTCGTACCCAGTTTAAGACACAGCGTTGCCAACCCTGGGGGCTATGCTGGAGGCCTCTACGCTAGTAATTTGACCGGTTTTCTCTTACACAACGAGCGAACGTTGCCTGGCGGTGACGCGAACAAGTGGTTTAGGTGTCGAAGCAAGATGTGGTAGTGCGAGTGGTATGGCGGGCGCGGGCATTATTTCTTCTTGGGCTTCTTGGGGTTGCGCGAGCGCGACTTGGCCTTGCACAGCGGGCAGATGGGCGCGTTGCGGTGGATCTGCTGGTGGCACGACAGGCACGACTTCATGGGCGGCGGCTGCTGCCTGCAACGCATCACACAACACTCTTCCGGTCAAATTTCAAACTTTACCGCAGTTCTTGTTATTGGAATTTTCTGAGAGGTCCATAAGAGAAGTCTGGGCCTAGAACTACCGGAGGTATAGGTTGATTCACAAGAGCTGCCACAAATGGATTGAACCTAAATAATGTCACTTGTCACTGTGTGAGAGCCGCTCTTATACAGAGGCAAATAATATTTTGACAGAATAGCTATTAGTGAATTGCATCACTCGGGCACGGGCACGGGGCTCTTCACCGAGGCCCCAGCAGACAAGGCCGCCACGAGAAACACTCCCGCGACGCCGGTGCACGACCGCGTAGATAAAACATGCAACCTCTGATATTCTTCTTGTCTATGAATAAGCATTGGCCTAAGTAATATTTAAACATTGCGTGATAATTTTAAATTAAAATCAAACCAACACAAAAAAATATTCAAAATAATAAACAAAACTTAACTTAAATAAGGAACTATATGCTGAACACCTGAGGTTTTTTGATTTTTTTCCTTATAGATATACACTTGAATGACGCCCGAACTGAAACTCGGTCAGTAACGATTGATTCATTCTTTCGTAATGATAATTCACACTTAAGTTTGAAAAAGAAACAACGTTAAGAGTTTCTTAAATGTGGTAAGGTCTAACCTAACCCACCCACTATGTAGTAGTCAGTTTAAACTCTAGGCAAATATTAAATGTAGTCAAATTGGGTTTTAGACAGTTCGACACCAACCCCTTCACAAAAATAAATACAAATTAATTAATCTCGCATAAATCATAACCTAACCCAAACTCTATTTGTAGAATAATGTTACTAATATTATTATTTTTCCATTTACTATTTGGGACATACCAGGTCGTTCAGCATATAAAGTTGGGTACTGATCAAACGTTACGAGGTGTAATGTAACATGTTACACAGAGAGCATTCATACAGTCAGTACGGAGTGTTATGGGGAAACCAGCGAGCAATTACGAACTGACTGCATGTACGCTCGCTGTGTATCGTGTTACATTACACCTCGTAACGTTGGTCAGTACCCAGCGTAAGAGGTGAAGGCGGGGTCGCGAGCGGGGGAGGGGGGAGAGGGGAGAAACAAACAAAACAAAATCGAACCTCAGCGAGACGGTAAGGAAATCTTGGTCGAGGGCAGACCTGAACGCGGGCGGCGGCGGCGGCGGCTTGCGCGGCGGCGCGGGCGCCAGGAACGGCGCGGCGCGCGCGCCCGCCGCCAGCGCCGGGAACCGGCTGCAACAATACACGACACTCCTTTTTATTTCCACCAACAAGGCCCGTAACTACACATACCTTAAGGTGGGTACGAATTAGACCAGTCTCGGGTTGAGGCACCCACAGCTAACCTATTTTGCTAAAATTCGTACGGGCTAACGGACTGTGCGCGAGCAGCGCGCGAGCGGCGAGCGGCGAGCCATCGACTCGGTCTTTTGCTCGAGCTCAAAGACGCCTTGGTGTACATGCCTCGCGTAATTTAGACGTGTATCTGAGCGTGCCGCGGGCAGAACGACCAGTTCTAACTTGTCTGTGCACGAGGTGCGTACTAATTTGATAAAGTTGCTGAGCCGTTCCACCACCGAGGCGATTTCTTCTTCTTTTTGTTAATAATTTATGATAAACGCAGCCTCACCCGCACATTTTTACGTGTAATAATTTTGCTCACGAGCAGCTCGCCACGCGGGGCGAGCATGCCTCAGGCTGAGCCGCTCCGATTCGTACCCAGCTTTACACTAACCATACATAACAATATAACACCTTGAAGCATCAACAAGGTAAGAAAACACCATGCTCCTGATTTAACATAATTCCCATCTACCTTTACCTTTTGAAATTGATTCATCATTAATATAATCAGGAAACAAAAGTACATACAAATAAATTATAAGTGTGTAACTTTTACTGTTCAGTAACGCAAGACACCCCTATCAACTATGCACCCAATACACCATAAACATAATAACTTATCTTGCCACCTTCACCAAAAGAGTATCACTACATAGTATAAAACAAAGGAGTAGGGCTTATTCCGCCTAATTTTTATAATACCTAATTTACTAATTTAACTAAATTTCAAATTGCCATGGGCTCATAATACCCGAATATCACTTTGCCTCATTCCTAAAATGAACAAAAGTCATAATGACTTTGACCTAAAACGTCTCATGTCCGAAATGCCTTAATATTGCTTGGAATAAAGATGTGTTCCAGAATGTGTCGGTCGTGCAGTGCCATAACCCGCGAGTGTGTGCCATTAAAATATCGGTTGGTCAAAAGTCATTTCTTGTATTTAGTGTGTACATGCCCACAGATAGTCAGATGAACCTTACGGAATTCTCGGATTGTTTAAGTCTGGTGAGTGCTATTATAAGTAATGAAGATATTGAGACTGTTT